>BHFT01043891.1:0-45897 GCA_004320025.1 Laticauda laticaudata
CTTTGGTTTCATGCATTTCTGTAGCAATATAGTGGTCCTTTACATACAGTGCAACTCCACCTCCTCTTTTATGGGGGAGTTTTCCACATTTTCAGACTAACAGATCCCACAAAGTTAATTAGATGAAAATTAGCTCCACAAGAGTTGTCCCATTGAAATAAATGAGAACTTAAGAGTTTGAGTAACATTACCCTAATATTTTAATGAATACATGATAAAAGTAGCTAATTCTCAATCTAATATTTAGTTATTTTTTCAAAACCACTTTTCCAAAATTATTCTTAAATATTGTTTTAATTTTGCACAGGGGTCATTCATTCCAGCATATTATGCAAGGTATCTACCTACCTACCTACCTTATTATATTTCTTAACCACCTTTCTCCCTCATAAAGAGGCTGAATGCATAAGAGCCAGACTTAGTCCTTTTCACTGGAGATACTCAATGGGAAGAAACTCTGCCTGAGATGCTAATGAAATACAACAGTTGCAGTGTTAATATAAAGCAGTTTCATAGAGTTCAAACTTATTTAAATCCATAGATAATTCAAAAAGTTGTTTCATTAAAAAAACCCCACAATGGAATTGTTTGCTAATAATTTGCAATACATTTTGCAATAGCTTGTGTAAAGTATATATATGTATCAGCATCAATTTTTATTAAAGATAGAAAGCAGAAGTACAAGTGAATACAAAATGGGTCACGCATGCATGTTACATGGTAGTGTTGCTATAATTAAACTCAAGAGAGCATGTTAAACAGAACATATTCAGTATTTCCATGAAATACTGTTGTAATATATGGTACCATTTTTTTTTATTTTAAAAATGCCAGTTTACAAAAAAATAATGCACCCATTTAATTCCTTCATAAAGCACACTAAACTGATAAACCATGATTGACAACCTTTTAAAGTGCTGCATTTGATACACTGATCTCATCTAAAAATATACAAAAGGTCATATGCTAAAACATAGATTTTCACATTTCTGAATGTTAATGCTGGTGCTATTACCAGATATGCAAATTTTGGAACACATCTTCAACATTTAATCCAACCAAGTAATACTATAGAATTATTCTACAGTAGTTATCATTTAAATGTTCAGTTTTCAAATTGCACTATATTCTCAATTTCTGAAAATTTTAAAGTTAGTGATACTTTTAAGGATATTAAACTGTATCTATATAAATTGGCACCAGAACAAAAAATGGATATATTCTTCTACTCCCAGATTGAAGTTCATTTAAATTGATTTCTATATCCATAAGAAAGTGTAAGTAATAGTTTTTAAAGATAATGTAGACATAGATTCCTTTATAAAATAAATGATATAATAGGAAATTTCATTCCCAGTTGATTTAGATGTGAGGAACTAGAATTTTTCCACAACAAAAATATTAATTTTGACACTGCTAGAAAAGTTAAAAATTGGCATAAGAGATTGTTTGGATTATGACATGTTTCAGCAATCATCCAATGTAGTTTTGCAGCCATTATAATAGGAAAGAAAACCATAATGTTTAAGTATTACAACCCATTACCGCAAATTATGTTTACCAGCTTAAGACTTTCTTTTATAGCTATGAAATAAAAAAATAATCCAAATCTGGTACCAAAATGATACCATCTTCATACTTACGATATTTAAATAAAAGGAAATAATATTCTGTAGTGTCCAAATTTACAAGCTTTCAGGTAACCACCATTTAGATGAAACATGTCAGATTACATTTAGTTTTTCTAAATCCACCAAGGATTTATTTTATATAAACACTGAATTCTTGAATGCATTTCCATGCAACTAATGATATTTATGATAATAGTTCAATAAAAGGTAACGTGCTGTATTTTAAATATTAAAAGTTATAATACTGATGGTAAAATAGGAATATTTAAATGTTACTTAATAAGATACAGCGAACTAGTGTGATTTAAACCCATGTCTCCAAAACTTAAAGCAAAAATGCAAAAAGTACATACTCTTAAAATTAAAAATATTTAATAGAACACAATATACAAAATAAGCTTCCCTTAGCACCTTTGCTTAAATGGAATATAAACAGGTCAGTTTCTCATCACCTTCGATAGGTGCATGTAATCAATTTTACAGCAAACGAAATGAGATTAATACAGTATCTAGGTTTAAATGTAATCTCAGTTGGTCTGTGAACAAATGATTCCTCCTCCCAAACCACGAGGTTTAAAGGCCTTAGTGTATTACTATATTCAAGTCTCGGAATATATCTTTTCTTCCTCTTAAGTCTTACTAATTTTAATCATGTTTTCCAAGTATATTTAGATATATGGCTACAGATTAAAAGCTTAATATATTACGCATCCATGTTTTATATAATTTTTACAAACCATATTTGGCAATTGAGCCATAAAAAATTCTTGAATACGGTTATAGTTGTGTCTGTGCATATCTCTGATAGAAACAACCTCCAGTGTCTACATCTACATCTATATCTATATATGTATATATATATATGTTTTTTTAAGCTTTCACGGGTACTTACATGTGTGCTGTTCAGCTTCTCTCGGGTATTATCCCACGTCATTGTAGTGCTGTTAAAGTTGTAGCAACGTTTCAGCAGAATCTCATCTGCCATCATCAGGCTTCTGTATGGATGTGGAAATAGAAAGATTTCCACACCACAAAACAGACAAACACCTGGGCACAAGCAGACTCCCCCTGATACCTCCAGCTCAAACACACCCCAACCAGGCACCCAGATGAAACCTAGCTTCCTAATAGATAATAGCCGTCCTTTCACACAAAGCCAAGCTGCACCAGCCTCGAATTTGAAACCAGAAGCTGTGAGACCCACATCCATACAGAAGCCTGATGATGGCAGATGAGATTCTGCTGAAACATTGCTACAACTTTAACAGCACTACAATGACGTGGGATAATACCTGAAGGAATCTGAACAGCACACACACACATATATATATATATGATGTGAAGATCAACTAATCTGATTTTAGACTTTAAAGAGATCAGTAACAATATTAATTGTAAAATGGTTTTATTTCCTATACTTTTGATTCTCATTTAAAGCAGAACTTTAAATAAATTACTGTACTATAATATTCTTGTCTAATAGTCTTTTGGGCCAATAAAAGCATGCAGCTTAATAAGCTTGGTAACACTTTCCTATACCGTAACAAGTATAATTGCAGTTGTTTTATTTAAGGCTTTTGGCAAAAATACCACTTTATTCGTCTTAACTGAGTTATCCTTAATATCTCTAAACTAGCTAGTGTAGTTGTAACAGACTTTCCTGGAAGTCCACTACTTTTGGGTTTACTCCAAGTAGATGTGTGCAGGATTGCCTTTCATGTCTTATTAACTTAAAATGTACATTTAGTATTGTTTTCTACTTAAGACCTACAATTATCTTTAGTTACATTATTTAACCCATCATATATGGGGAAATGAATGATTGCAAATCTTTTTGATGTTTCTAGATTGAGAACTTTCACTCCAGTGTACATAGCAGAAACTAACTTAAAATATCTGATTCAAATACAAAACAAGTCTTTTAAGTTGTAATGTGTTAGTGTTACAAGGCATTGAAAAAACCTAAAACACCTTAAGTACAGCATGCCAGAATTTGTCAATTACAAGTAAGAATACGTAAATCGTATTCAATTCACATTTCCGAACTGATTAAAAAGTGCATTTTCACATTGACCGTCAGCACATTAAATTAGGTCCAAATCTTTAACTTCAGATCAGGAACTTCAAAGCAAATCTGAATATTGACAAGTTATATAGCCCAGTTGTAATCTCATTCAATTAGTTTAGCTTTCCCGACACAGCTGTGTTTTACAATATATCTTTAAAAATATTTTTACTAGGGATCTAACTTACTGCAAAGCAATATAACATTATAACCTTTAACAAATATTTAAACTAATGTGCTGCTGCAAGACAGTTTGTGTGTGTGTGTGTGTGTGTGTTGTATGTGTAAGTTCAGGTAAATTGATGCTTATCTTCCCTACAGCTGTCATTTTGTAAATTGGAAAAACCTTCCCTGGCAGCCATTTTGCAAATATATTTTTGGTTCTCAAGATTCCAAATACATCCCTAATCCCCAAAAAGTTGCAGATCCTTGCACTAAAGCATAACTTCGTCAACATTTGTTACTCAACCTATGCTTGCTTGAAATTTTATAGATCATGTTACATTAAAAATAAATGCAAAAGTCAATTAATCATGCATACATTTGGGACCTAAAAAGGTACAAGTATATCCTTTGGTGCCAAGAAATATTAGTTTAGATCCAAATTACTCGTTTCCTAATGCCTATTTATTGAGGGCAACTAAATTGCTAAACCACTTCTATTTTCTGATAATTTGAATTATTTCTAAGTCAGCATGCACTAAACCATTAAATCACACTTCATTACAATCTCACATTTTAATTTCCTTTTCTCTCAAATGCTAAATCCTTTCCTTCTAAATTTATTTGTAAAATATTTTAATTCAGATAATCCCCAATACATTTTCTACTGCCTACAAAAACCTTCCAGATTAAGTAGTTTTTCTACCACATGCAAACTGTATTCATAAAACATGTATTAGCAAATAGCATTTGTGTGTAGGTATGCAACATACACACACACTTATAAGGCTTACAATACTGAATGAGTTCAGTTAAGAGCTACAACAGTGAAAGGATGTGTGCATTTAAGTTGTGAAACAAGTCAAGTGTTAGATCAGAGTGCAATGGTTTCCAATAGCCAACACTTTGTGATTTTGGATGCAGCTCACTAAGTTTTGTTTTTAATATCCAGCCCAGTTGGCAATTACCTTCTCCTCCTTTCCTCTACCTCCAATGTATCCATTTCTGAAGGTTTTCTCTATGATATACTACTTTCAAGGTGAATAATTTGAGTTATCAGGGACACTGCTATACTTAGAAAAGTGGACAATTTGGAAACATACCTCTGCCCCTAAGGTTTGACATTAAATTTAACAATCTGATGTCATGAAACACCTTCCCCTTGAAATATTATAGCTGCAATATATTATTTATCCATATGAATACACTAATTCATATTGCTGAGTTTCTTATAATTTTGAAGGCCCTATAATTTATACATATTAACACCCCAACAGATCATACCTTTTAAAAATATAATTAATGTATACTGGTATATTAGGCACTATGGAATTATCCAAACTTATTAGTAACTTTACTTTCTAAGACTGCTGAAAATGTAACTAGCATTCCTTATTTTTACAGTTTTCCAAATCAGCAATTTCAAATAAGATAGCTTTGGGATTACTGCTTTAAGTTACAAAAACATACACATTTCACATGAACAAAACTGAGACGCAAATAATTTTGCCAGATATGAGTGGAACCAGCTTAATTATTTCATAGATTCCAGAATCAAAATTCCAGTAATGGAGCTGAGATTTTTATTTCATCAGTGATTCTAAAGCTCTTGATGCAGGCCTAGCTAGCTACAGCAATGTATATATTCAGTTGTGTTAGAGGAATTCCTTCAGCAGCTGCTCAAGACTTTTTTTCAAGAGTTGATACACTTGTTGGTATCAGTTGCTATTTTGCTATCTCTAGTTCTTAGTTGTGCAAAGAATACTCCAAGATCCTTGGAAAATATGACACCACTGCATGCACTCTTGTAAACATTTTACACTATCAACTGCAACCCTGTGCATATCAGCCATAATTAAACTTAGGGCTTTCAAACTTTGAATGAATCTGTAACATTACATATAGCTTATTTAAAAATTGGGAGGCTTGTTCTGGATCAGTGAGGTAGTAAACATGACCAACCTCACCGAAAATTCACACTTCTCCAAAATTGGTGTGTCCCGTCTCCTTGGCATGTTCTCTGGCTTCGACTTGCCCTGTTAATCCTTTCTGACAAACCATACATCTCAGTGTAAACCGATTTACATCAGTAAACTGTCTTTTTCTTCTGGCTTCATCTGCTAATTCCAAAGCCTGTGCAAGGACGACGTCGTCAGTTGTGGAAAAAATTGTCTGGGGAGGAATGTCTGAGTTGGGGATTTTACGCTCAAGTGGATCATAGTGAATACCATCATAAATTAAAAGCACCCGTTTAGCATAGCCAACATCTTCCCCAAAACGATCAATTCTGACTGTCTGGGTATCAACTACACAAATTTCACATTGATAGAATTTAGACAAAATAGAAACCTCAATTGCACCTCCCCATGTATCTTCTCTTCTGATCCAGTCACAGTATTCCTGATTACTTTTTCCTAGGACTGCCTCACTATAGGATTCCAAGTCACTTGCTACAATTTGGGCAATGAGATTTCTCATTTCTGGGGCACAGCCTGGTTCATAAACCCCACCTTCTACTACATAATATATGCTGGTAAAAAGACACGAGTTGTCAGCTGGAACAACTTTCCGGGTAAGCACAGGTACAGCTTCTCTAACTGAATTAGAAACAGTCCGCTTTGTAACTATAGATGAATCAGTTTTGGGCTTGGTTGCATCTTCTTCAACTATTAGAGTATCACCTGTCGAGATAAAATAGAACAAAGCAATAACATTATATTATGATTCTACCATGGTTCTTTCAGGTACCTCTCCTTCAGTATGTCATATGGCTATAATATTCCTTTTGCTGCAATGATTACTGTAATGATATGAAGTATTTCACTTCTCATTGAAGTTATCCATGTATGACTATCATAGAATCAGAGGGTTGGAAGAGATCTTGGAGATTGACTAGTCTAACCCCTGCCCAAGATAGGAGTTCCCATACTTGGAACTAAATGTAATTCAGGTGCAATCATTAACATTAAAGATAGTTGGAGACAAGCAATAGAAAATGTCTTTATAAGGATTCTAAAAGAGTTCTAATTTTCCAAATTAGAAAAAAAATCTAATGAGTAAATTCTTATATATTTCTTCTGTAGCCAATAGATGTATTGTGAATATATTTTACAGAATTTTATAACACAAATTTCTATTTTATAACGCAAAAATTCTATTGAGTTCATCTTAATATTTTCCATATTAAAAATTTCACATTTATTAGAAAGATGCAGAAGACTACAAGTTATAGCAATCCTTTTGTTTTCCAAAGACAGGGAAGCTCTGCTTCACACAAGAGCAAAATTGTGAAATATAATTGATGGGTGCTACCAAATGTAGACAAGTATAAGATGTCAAAACATTTGTGTCATGGCTTTGCAATTTCCTGTTCTGACAAAGAGAAAATATGCAATCTTAAAGATAAATTTTCTTCTTGAGGAGCACATATTTAAATATATCTGTAAAAAAGAGGATTACTACCAAGCAGGATATCTATTTTTTTCTTGGAGAAAAGATATTTGATTTCAATTCTTACCAATACCTATCAACTGCATTCTAGCATAAACAATGAAACCAGATTTCAACAGGCTAAAAGCAGCTTCTCTTCTATGTATTCAACATTTTGCTTCCTTTTTTTTAATTAAAAATTCACTATCCATGTGCTTCATTCAGAAAACACCGAATGAAATGACCCGGACTGAAAAGATTTCATCCCAAGATTGTTGTCTTTTTAAGTGGCGACCTGGTTCGAATCCCAAAAAGTGCAACAGCCGCCGAGCAGGACTGGAAACCATTTTCAGATCTCCCCACTAACTAAAGAGGCACCTCTTGATGGGAGTGGGGGCGGGGGGGGCAACTTTCACCGGGAACGGCCTAAGGGCCCAGCCAGGCAAGACCCTTCCGCTTACCCGAATGAATGCCCAGCTCTCCGAGACGCTGCTCTCCATCACTGAGGTCGAGGCACGAAGGAGGGAAGCCGAGCAGCAGGCGCTGGGCCTGGGTGGGAACACCAGTGAGGGCAGCGATCACGGCCTGGAGTTCATGTAGACGGGAATGTGCCGTCAAGCCGGGAAGCGGAAAGGACCCACTCCGCGCTTTACAACGGAGCCGCAACATGATCGCCGCCCGACCCGTAGTACTCTTGCCGAGGGCGGCCGGGCTTCATTTAACAGCAGCCCGCCTCCCCGCAGCAAAAATGGCTGCAACTCCCGGCATCCAGGCAACCCCCGTAGCCCTTCCCTTTGGGCTTCCTTATTGGTCGTTTCTACATCTTCCGGGCAGGCACAATTGCTCGATAGGCCAATCAGAATCGCGGAAGGACTCTCACCGCAGGATGAGGATAAACATCCGTCCGTGCCTCTTTTTGTCAGGACGCTTGCGCAGAAAACTGACGTTTGTGCTGACAGAGGTGACGCAATCCAGGCTCCGTTCGTTGTGGTCTCCGCCCACTTTCTTGAAGCTTTAACTTTCAGTAACTGCAGCTGTTGCTGAAGCGCCTCTTTGCGCATGCGTAAAACTAAAACCTCCTTCAATGACTCTTAACTTCTGGCGGCCGTAGGGACGTGTCGGTACATTTGTCTTGGCAACAGTGCGGAAGTAATTCATAATTGCCTTCTTCCGGAGTGTTTTCTTAACTTCCCCAGCCTAGTCCGACCGCTTTGGCTTTTCTGGTGGTCTCCTTTCCAAGGACAACGGGATAATTTCGCTTTGACTGTCGTTCTAAGCATTCAGAACACACGAATTCGTGATTGTGAACACCTGTCTCCACGGATTGCTTTTTGAGTTCAAACTGGGAAGCGAATATTACCGAAGGACGTTCGCGTCGCATTGTGAAGAAACGCCAATACGTGACATGCACATGTACATACATACATGCATACATGGATACAACACATATACATACCTGTGTGTTTTAACCTTGTGCGAGGGGTAGGGAATGAGCTTCTTCTGCATAGTGTTTCCCTTGAAAAGATACGTTTGCAATCTGCATTCATGCAGCCTCGGATACAGGTATGAATGACCTAGAAAGATTTCCCTCTTTTCGGAGTTCTTTTGCGTCACTTGTCTTGGCGCATCCGGCATTGTTCTGCTTGGCCTTCACGCCGTTTGGCATAGCCGCATCTCCGAAGAATTGCCACCCTCTGCCCGCCCACCGCCTGGGAGGGGACCAAGTCACCTGCGCCCGGGTACCTGGCCGTGGCTTGGCTGCGCTCCCGGGAAGGTTCTCTTGCGGACTGGATCGGCTCCGCTCGCTCGCCCGCCCAGGACTCTGGCCTTGCTGTCCCCGGCGCGGGCGTGCTGAATTTCGCAGGTATGCCTGCAAAGACCGCAAGGGAGAAAGGACCGGAGCCGGGGACCCAAGGTTGGGGGGGGAGGGGGCGGCGATCTTGCTCAGTAGTTGCGTGGCATCTCCGCCGCCGTCCTTCGTGCCGAGTTTGATGGGGAGACTCCTACTCCAAGAGAATAAGGTTCAAAGCGAAGATGTAGGGCATCGTTATTTCTTCCCTTTGAGGACTACGTTCTTCGTATTTAATTTCCCCCCCCATCATATTTATATTCATGCAAGATTATATTTTGCCGTGTGGGAAAATTATAATTAATAGAAAATTATCTCTTGTGTTGACCTTGACCAAGAACTTTTGTGTAGGTTCTTTTTTTCCCTGGAGGGGGGGGGGGGNGCAAGAAGGAACCTCATAGAGTAGACTATGCCTATTATTTCTTTTCTCTCTAGAAAATAATTTCACACTTCACAACCTTCTCCCCCCCCCCCCCACCCCCCAATATGTGTCCTTAGAAGGAATTTGGTGATCCAAATCTGAGGAATTGTGTGCCTTGCAGCAATGTCAGCAGATGCTGTTGCCATCCCAGAGACTATAAATGGTAACAGTTACAGCCAAGAAAGCAAGCCTTCAAATCTGCGGGTTTCGGAGAAGAAGTGTTGTGAGTATTTGTGATTGCTTTGTGATATTTTTTGGAAGGAAAAAATATTCACTTAGGATCATTTTGATCACAGTCTCGAACAGAGGGGTGATTTCTTTTTTGAAACAAAACTATTGATATCTGAGACTACGCTACTTGTCATATTTAAATCCTGCTTCAGTGTCCAAAACCTTTGGTCTCGATGCTTTCCATTTTACAAAATGTTTGTTCAGAATAAAGATTTGCTGTCTTAAAATTGGGAGATCCTGGTTTGAATCCACATATAGATTGGGGTTCCCATTGAACGATGTTCAAGATAATCATTCATTTAAGATCATGGGGTTAATTTAAGAATGAAAAACATCATAAGTGAGATAAGATTCATGTAGGCTGCTGGGTTGAGAGCCAGTTTGGTGGTTAAGGCACCAGGCTAAAAACCAGGAGACCATGAGTTGTAGTCCTGCCTTAGATCTAGAATGAAGCCAACTGGATGACTTTCAGACAGTCATTCTCATTGAACCTTAGAGAGCAGGTGATGGCAAACCACATCTGGAAAAAAAACCTTGCCAAGAAAATTGCAGGGACTAATGCAGGCAGTCATCAGAAGTCAAAAACTAACCCGAAGCAGCAAACATTTACAGGCTACTTCGGTATGCTATGAAAGAAGGATATGTTACGAGATTAATGGTAAATTTACTAGTACCATTTTGAAGAACAGCAAAGTGGAAACAAAATGGAAATATTTACTTTTGAAGCTGCATGTCTGTGGAAGTAGTTCCTCCCCACTTTGAAGAGTTGTGTTTCTTTAAAATGTTTGACAAGGGTTAAGTGTCCCGAAGATTTTTAATGATTGTGATAAATGCACTATATTTTGATGAAAAAAATATGAATAGCCTCAGCTTTAGGATATTTTAATGTAGATTTTTCAGGATTTTAATATATCTCAATTGCAAAAAAAATTCAATTGGAAAAAGCTAGGGAAGAAGTAATGTTCTGGATGCAAATAAATCATGCTGATTTATTAAACAGTTTATCAAACCCAGCTAATGTCAGGCAGGATGTCTTCAGTTAACTATCTTGTAAACCAGACACATAGCTGTCTTGTAATTAGATGAAATGCTCACATCTGTTATTGGTAGATTTTTTTTCAGTGTTTTGGGGTGTTTTTACTTTATATGTCAGTTGTTGGAAATAGTTTTACTGGTTAATATCCATTTATTTTTGCTAGGAGAGCAATAGTTTAACTAAGTTACATCTTGGATGCTCTTCCTCAAAGAATTTAAACGCCACTGGCTTTTTTCTATTTCAAGAATCCAATCTTATTTGACATTTGAGTAGCAAAACAATATGGAAAACAAAACTGCCTGATTTCTTTTACTTGGGCTGTGTTTGATCTTTTCTCCTTGATGCCAACACTTCCAATTGTGAAAATATATGTTCCATTTCTCCAGCACCAGTGAAATAAATGCTTTCCTCTTACCCTCCAAAAAAAGCAATTTTTTGCTTCTCTCCTATTTTCTGATTACAAAGGAAATGGATTAGGATAAGGACCTCTGTTCTTCTGCTCCTTTTATCTTCTTTCCTTTCCCCATTCATCAGCTTCCAAATCTATTTACCATCTATAGTTTGTCTTTCATTTTGATTTTTAAAGGAAAAGACATTTCTTTTCTGGAATATAATGTAATTCTTAATTACTAAATACTTGTATTGTGTCCTGTTGCACAATCTCTGTTATGCTGCATTTCACTGAGAATATCATATCTGCTGGTGAATATCATATCTTTTTTGTGAGATTTGGCTTTTATTGTTACTCTTTTAGTATTTTGAAGGCTGAAATTAGAAACATTTCATTTTTCAACAAAGCATCCATTTCAGCTAAGCTGTATTCATCTTTTTCAATTGGTTACTTGTGGCTAGATAGTTTCCTATTGTCTTCAATATTTTAGAATTGTAGCACTAAAACTAAATTTGGTTCATCTAAATCCTCCAAATAAGCCTTCAATAAACCTGTTGTTTCTGACAGTTCTTTGTTCATTTTATTAGCCTACTGTTGGTTGTTTTTTTTACACCAGGGATGGGGAAGTTACTTTACTGAACATGAGTGAAAGGAAGACAAATTTCCCAATAAGATTTCCTTTCTTGAAACTTTCATTCTGGCTTTTATGAAGATCATAATCGAATGTATCTAATTTTTTTTACAGTCCAATGTCTTTACAAAAATGTTGCTGGGGAAAATAATTGTTATTAACAAAATAATGTATAAAATGAACAAGCTTACAGGCAGTGTCTTATTTTGAGAGGCCAGATGAACTTTAGAAACCAGTAAAGCAGCTTTAGATTTTAGTCAGAAATGGAATTAACCATATTTTCTCTGTAAAATGTCAGCACCCATGTGATTTAGTTCCCCCTGAACTTCAGCAAGAATGGGCAATTCAGCTTTTGACTTAGTTTCAGCAAATTATCAGTTTAAATTTCTAGCAAGCTTTTTGGGCTGCAAAAAGAGGTGATTTGGTAATAGAAAGATTAAAAAAAAGAGATGTTAGTGAATCTCTGACTGACCCTATGCAATAATATGTATAGGTATCTATACATGTCATACAGTTTTGCCTTATATTACTCAATGGAGCCTGCAATGCTTGGAAGAATATCCATACTATGTGTTTGTTGCATATCTTTTGATCTCTACTCTACTGGACATAACAAAGTACATACTGAAAGTCGCAAATATCTTTTACATACGCACATACCATCGCATTATTCATTTTGGGTTAAGCAACTTTATGCAAAACACACTAAAGGGTAAGAAATAAAAATCAAGACAATGTAAACAATTTTCCACCAACACCAACTATTGTCTCTTTCCATGTGTTTATGAATGTGTAAACCAAATTTTTTAAAAAGGCCCCCTGTGGATTTATTCCACTAGCCATTTCCAACTGTAGGATCTGGTGCTCATCTCTGTTTCAAAGGCCGTTGAGCCAGTGCTGTCTGAAGATTTGTCATGGTCATGTGGCCAGCATCACCTCATGGAGCATTGTTACCTCCCCACCAAAGTGGTAACTACTTATCTATTTGCATTTTCATGCTTTTGAACTGCTGGTTTGGCAAGAGCTGGTGTGAGCACAGGAGCTCACAATACTTAGGTCTTGAACGTGGACTGTCGGCTTTCCAAACTGACAAGCCAAGCCCTGTGTCTGTACCACAGCCATTGCACCACCCTATAAACCAATAGCATATCTTTTATTTTTTTCATTTATTAAATACATCTTTATGGCTGCCCTCTTGCAAAACATGACTCAACACTGTCTTAATGTAAGCTACATATTTCTCTAAGGGACCTGTAATAAAAGTTAGTTTAATATCAGCCTAAGGGAAATAAAATATTAGCTCAGTTTTCCATATTTATATTTTCAGGAAATATACATTCAAGGAAAAATATTATATCCAATTTGAAGCCCTTTGTTATTGGCCATTTTTATTTTATTGGAGACCATGATGCCACAGTTCATTGATTGATTCTGGGAAAGGAACATAATATCCTGAAGTATGGACATAAAATTGAATGTGAAAATTTTCAAGAATGTTTTTTTATTTTTCAAATGTTAGAAACTATTGATTTGTTTCTCTCTTTTTATAGCATGGGCCTCTTATATGACAAACTCACCAACTCTGATTGTAATGATTGGTCTTCCTGCAAGAGGCAAGACTTATGTATCTAAGAAATTAACTCGCTACCTCAACTGGATTGGAGTGCCTACAAAAGGTTCCTGAAGATTATTGTTATTATTACTCTTTTCATTTATAATATATTGATTGAATTAATTAAAAAAATCTGGTTCTATCTTTAGTACACAACTGGATGAGCGATATATTTATAGGAAGCTGACAAAACAGCTAGTCTAAAATTTAGAGAAATCAAGATTAATTTGCTTCTTTTTCATATTCCAACAAACACAATATGAATTATGTTCAGATAACACAGCATTAGTTATTTTAGCAGATGAAATGTTAATCTTGATCACCAAATATAGTTCTAGAAACAAAGGGAGGAGATAAATAATTAGCAGTTAGAATACCAAATTAATTCTTATTTTATAGTCATTGGCCTTTAGTTTAAGATGAATAATACACATTTCATTCACTGCAGAGTACCACTGCTGAACATAGTAAGCCTTTTCAAATTTTGTTGCTTAATTGGAATCCTACAGGTTCAAATTGACAGGATAGATAGGTTTTACATATAAAATGAGCTAAAATTTAAAGCACACTTTTTTATCAGAATTATATTTTAAAATATAGCACATTTTATGAATCAAGCTAAACATTTTTATTTTCTCCCCTTGAAATCAAACAACTTTAAGTACTGATTTTTCCAGCATCATGCCCTTTACAGTGAGGGTTGAATAATCACTCTGTTCATTTTCTTAATGTGGAATGAAATTGAGATGGTCTCTAGAATTCATACTACTGGTAATCCTCAACTTACAACCACAATTGAGCCTCAAATTTTTGTTTCTCAGTGAGACAGTTGTTAAGTGAGTTTTGCCCTATTTTATGATCTTTCTTGCTGCATTGTTAAGTGAATCATTGAGGTTACTAAATTAGCAGCATGGCTTTTAAGTGAATCTGCTTCCCATTGGCTTTGCTTGGGATCACATGACCATAAACAGTTGCCAAACCTCTAAGTATTGATCACGTGACCACGGGGATATTGCAGCAGTCATAAATGTGAAAAATAATCATAAGTCACTTTTTTTTAGTGCCATTGTAACTTTTAACGGTTACAAAATGAGCTGTTGTAAATTGAGGATTTGTATGTTATGGCTAAGGACCGACAATGAATTCTTGAGAAAATGAATTCAGGTTTCCAATTCCAATGTTAATGTTCTTTCCACTGAACAGATTAAGAGCATTTCTATATTGTTATTGGCAAAGCTATACTCTTATTTTTAGGTTCATTTGAAATGCACTGAAATTAAATATTCTGTGAAATATTCTACAAAGTTATGCTTGCACAAATTAAGTAATATGGTCACTTTTTACTGTAAATTAAATTAATGACACCTAAATGGGAATAATTATACTTATAGTGCAGACATTTGCTTAATGCATATAATTTTTTTAAATATATGTATTTTATTGGTACAATATAGTACATTGAACAAGTTGTGCAATGAATATATTTGTTCAATGAGATAATATTTACTATGGAACTTTACTAACTAAATTACTAACTAAATTTCATGATTTTTAAAAAGTTTTTAATTTAGGGGTTTATCGTCGTGAAGCAGTTAAATCATATAAATCATATGATTTCTTCAGACATGATAACGAAGAAGCCATGAGGATTAGAAAGTAAGTTAACACTAACTACATGTTAAATGTTTGCTAAATAATAAATATGCTTGAACTCATATTGTTAATTATAGAATTCACTCAGATAATCTCAAAACTTGATAAAAGTGCTCACTTTCCTAATGATAGCTCTACTGAATATTGTAAGTAAATGGGGACAAGTTTGCGCAATTATTTTAATTTCTAAATCTTTAAATTTTTTGAAAAAACAAAGCAAAGGGTTTTTTAAAAAAAGACTCCTAAAATAAGGGATAAAAGAAAAATATTTCAGCAAAAGAGAAGAAAATTTGAAACATTGCTGAAATCATTCATTTTAAAAAGTCTTACCATTCCTATGTAAAATATATTTCTTTACACTGTTTCTAATTTAGTGCTTCCAACCAACAGTAAACTTTTCTAGTACCATTTTTTTTATTTATACTTAGTTATAGATGTGTTATTTTGTTAGCATGAAATTTCAAGTTTGAAAAGCTTATGTTATAAAACAAATTTTCAGAAGAATTTTAAAAAAAATATTTTCAGTTATTTCTATGCTGTGCATTTGAGTAATTCTAGGTGGCTTATACTAATAGGTCAAAAATAGTTTGATTAAGTACATTATTTTGCATTTGATTAAAAACAGATTTTAATTCTTTGAGTGAAGGCTTTATAGCTAGGCTTAGAAACATAAGTATTAAATTATTTTGCTTCCTTCTCTCCCTCCTTTTTGAGAAAAGCACCTCCTTATAGGGACAATGGAATATTCTGAACCCAAAGGAGAATAAAATATGTAGAAAAAGTAGACAATTTGAAAAATATAGCTTCAGTGAATCAGTACTTAGGATTCAGTATTTTAGATTCAGTATTTAGAGGCTATTCTTTTTTAGTTTAATTCAGGGTTCTCTAAATGTAGATCATGATCTGAAGAACTGACAGTTAAAAGCAAAGTTAGGAAGAGTCACAAGTTTTATTTAAAGCTAAGCAGATTTGTGTACTATCCAAAACTCATAGCACCAAAACTGATACTCACTCTCTGTGTACAGAGGAAGCAGTGAGCAAGCCTGGTGTACCACAGATTTTGCATTAGCTACCAAAAGACTTCTGAGCACAATTGAAAGGCAGAATTCCCTTATTTCAGGTAGAATCATTTTAATTGTCCCAAGTGGACTTCTTGATAGCATCTCTTATATGAGATGGTGTGGTTGGGGAGAAATAATATATGTTTCAGGATAATGGAACAGCCTACTTGTGGAGATCCAAATGGCATCTTCCCTGCCAGGGGAAGTTAAAGCTGTGGAGCTTTTAATGGATGAGGAAGGGGGTTAGGAGGTGTGGGTTTGCTTTATTGTCTTTATGAACTATGGAGTGTTTTAAAAACTACTGTAAGAACTTTATGTAGAGTTAGTATATTAAAATGTTTTTTAATAAATCAGATACCAACCTGAACAGTGTTATTTATTATTGAGTTTTATGATTTATTATTTAGTTTCATGATTTATTATTTAGAATCAGGAAATATATTTATCATTTTAGGAGATTACAGTCCAGGTAGTTTTTAACTTACAATTGTTCATTTAATGGTAGATTGAAGTTATGATGGCTTTGGAAAAAGTGACTTTTGGGAAAAAAAAAAAACTGTCCTCAAAGTTACGATAGTTGTGCCACCCCCCACATTCACATAATGCCACTCCCCACATTCACATGCAATTTGAGTACTTACCAACTGGCTCACATTTATAAATGTTGCAGCATCTTAGGGTCAAGTGATTGTGATTTGTGATCTTCCCAGCAGACTTCCAATAAGCAAGGTCAATTGGGAAAGCCAGATTTGCTTAATGATTGTGTGATTCATTTAGCAACCAAGTGTTCCATTTAACATCTGCAGTAAAAATGGTTGTAAAATTGGATCCAGTCCAGTCATATGATGACTCTGTTAACTACTACATCACTCAGTGACCAAAATTCTGGCCCCAGTTGTGGATATATGTTGAAGAATATCTATATTGCAAAGGTTGAGAACCTCTGGGTTAAATTTGAGCCTTACTCAGGAAAACCTGGCTCTTAGTTGTTCCAAAGGTATTTTTTTTCAAGAGGCAACTGGACTTTCTGGTTTTTCTTTGAAGACATTTCGCTTCTCATCAATGAGAACATCTTCAAAAAAAAAAAACCCCATGGGACAACCATGACCTGGAGGACTGAGAATATCCATAGACTGGAAGTTGTTTTGGGAGTAGCTTTTCAAATTAACAAGCAACCATACTTCAACAACATGATAGCAACACAAATAAAGTTACAAGATTGTATTCTTCATTTTAGTGTTTCCTCCAGATATACCTCTGGGGAAGTCCTCCAGTCTCACAGTTCAGAGATGAATAGGTTCCATTGCTAACAGGGCCAAGAAAAAAAGGGGGGAGGTGCATCTGACATAGCACTTAATATTTCAAATACTTCAATGGTATTTTTTTTATTTATGGCAGAACTTGAGAACTTGAGACTTATATTTTACTTAAGATATAAGGAAAGTTTGTTGTTGATTTCAAAACAAACAAAAAATAATGGAGACATTGTCTTAGACTGCAGAAAGAAGAAAGTGGGATGGGAAGAGTTCAAATGAATATTTTCTTCCTGGACCTTTCACATTCTTAAAAGCTCTGTGCTTGCTGGTAACTTTTAGACACAGAATCTGCAGGCATTACAATATATCCAATTACTGTACAGCAGAGACCAGCAGAAACTTGGGTGTGTTACAAAACATCCTGTTTCAGCAAAGAGAGAAAGCAAGTGGAGTGTGGTAATATGGAAAGCCATAATGAAAAGGTTTGTGCAGTTCCAAGCCAAGTGGGACCGCTAGATCTGATTCAAACTACTACCATAAATCAACATCTCCTAGAGGCTGGTGGCTTGCTGCAGAAAAAGAATGGTTGATTTAAACTGAAATATTTATCACAGCACAACCTTCCACGGACCATTGTCTACTCTTGTTGTGTATTATGCTGATATAGTTATGTCATGTTAGGGAATGATTTAAACTTGCTTTGTCTGAAGAAATCTGAGTTAAACCTAACACATAGGACATTGGAAGTTTTCTAGTCCAACTCCCTGCTCTAGCAGGAAAACCTATACATCTTGAACAAATTGATGTCCTATCTCTTCTTAAAAACCTGTAGTGATGGAGCATCCACAATTTCTGGAGGAAATTCATCCCACTAAATCAATTGTTCTCACTGCCAGAAAATGTGACAGTTTCTGTTTGTGTGTCTGAGAGAGAGAGGGAGTGGAAGAGATGGCATGCATGGCACGGCATAGCGTAGTTGGCATTTCAAAATGCAAAATTCAGGTGGTAATAAATTATTGTCTTCAGCTGAAAAATAGGCAGCCTCAAATGCTTTGGACTTTAGCCTGCAGACCAGAGGTGGTATTCAGTAGGTTCTGACCAGTTCTGGAGAACCGGTAGCAGAAATTTTGAGTTGTTCGGAGAACCAACAAATACCACCTCTGACTAGAGATTTTACAGTATCCTTCCCTTGCCAACCCACCAAGCCATGCCCACAGAACCAGTAGTAAAAAAAATTGAATCCCACCACTGCTGCACACCAAAGTCTTTCCTCCTCCTCCTTGAACATCTGACTCTCATCCAGTTGTCAGCCATAGCTGTTCTTCAATTGTGTCACTAGATTTGGCCTCTTGTCTTCAAAAGTGAAGAGCCATCCAAGGGCAAAATAATGGAGTTTCCCACTTACTTTTATCTCTTTGGAGGAAACTAGGAAGCAAAGAGGAAATGAATGATGTCAAGGGATGTGGTTTCTAAGGAGTGGTCTTCCTATTTCAAAGTCCTACCCTTGTTGTCAGCATAACTGATTAATACCTATTTTATTTATTTAATTTGTATCCCACCTTTATTATTTCTACAAATAATCTAAGACAGTGAACATATCCAACACACTTTCCTCATCCCATTTTCTTTACAACCACAACCCTGTGAGATAAGTTGGGTGAAGAGAGAGTGACTGGCCCAAGATCTCCCAGCTGGCTTTGCATCAAAAGCAAGACTAGAACACAAAGTTTCCCAGTTTCTAGCCTAGTGCCTTAATCAGTAACCAAGCTGGCTCTCCTTAATATCTTTATTAGATGCAACCATAATGTTAGAGAAAGGCTTCTTCAATATTCATTCATCACATCTTATAAAAGCTGCTCCTCCTAAACATAATATCTGGCATGTTTCACATTCACCTACTGATGCTGATAGATTGTGTAGATTTTTAAAACTTCCATGTTTGGATATGATATTTTGGTAATCCTATCTCTCAACCTCTTTCTTGCTTATTCATTGCTATGCATTTTTAATATTAAGCATAGCTTAATTTTTTTACCCCCTCACAATTTATATTCTCTTCGCTGATGATGTAAAGCTATTCAACACCACAGACAATACTGCTACCCTTCAAAAAGACCTCGACTATGTATCAGAATGGTCAAACAAATGGCAAGTTCAAATCTCGACAAATAAATGCTTTGTCTTACATATTGACAAAAAATAAATAAAAAAACAAAATTCAGGCTGAATCGTCAAGACCTTGTTGATGATCCAAACCCTGTCAAGGACCTTGGAATACTCATCTCTAATGATCTAAGTGCTAGAGCCCACTGTAACTACATAGCCAAAAAGGCATTAAGAGTTGTTAACCTAATCTTACATAGCTTTTTCTCTGGTAATATTACACTAATAACTAGAGCATATAAAACATTTGCTAGACCAATACTTGAATACAGCTCATCAGTCTGGAACCCACATTACGTATCTGATATGAACACAGTTGAGAAAGTCCAGAAATATTTCACAAGAAGAGTTCTCCACTCTTCGACTTGTTGCAGAATACCTTATGCCATCATGCTTGAAATTCTAGACCTAGAAAGCCTAGAATTATGCCGTGTGCAGTCCAATCTAAGTGTAGTATATAAATCATACATTGCAACGTCCTACCTGTCAATGAATACTTCAGCTTCAACCATAAACAGAGCAAGAGCAAACAATAGATACAA
This sequence comes from Laticauda laticaudata, assembly GCA_004320025.1. Taxonomy (NCBI): domain Eukaryota; kingdom Metazoa; phylum Chordata; class Lepidosauria; order Squamata; family Elapidae; genus Laticauda; species Laticauda laticaudata. The sequence goes on from BHFT01043891.1 coordinate 20,134, forward strand.
ACTCAAGGTTAATCGCACCAAACTTGATTGCAGGAAATATGACTTCAGCAACAAGTGGTCAATATCTGGAATACTCTACCTGACTCTGTAGTTTCTTCCCCAAACCCCAAAAACTTTAACCTTAGACTTTCTACTGTTGACCTCACCCCTTTCCTAAGAGGTCTGTAAGGGGTGTGCATAAGTGCACCAATGTGCTGCCTACCGTCCCTGTCCTATTGTTTCTTTTATTTTTCTTATATGTATCCATGTATTCATAACTATGTTTTTACTTGGACCTATTATCTTGTAAGCAATTGACAAACCAAATAAAATGAATAAAAAATAAATAAAATATACAATACTTTGTTATTTTAGATTACCAATTGCTTGTTTTCACCACTAGATGGCATAAATTGTTTTCTTTACTGTTCATGGTTAAGGTTTCTTCATATCCATGATAAATAGTCTTTAAATTGTGAATTAGACAGTTTAGAAATTTCACTGACCCTGTTTGTGTTTTGTCAGGGTTACCTGAATCTTAACTTCAATTGTGTTGTGCATGAGCAAGATGAAATTATAACAATGAAACTAATTGATTACTTTGGATGGTTTGAGTACTCATTACTCCCTCCCTCCCTCCCTTCCTTCCTTCCCTCATTTTTTGCAGACAGTGTGCCTTGGTGGCCCTTGAAGATGTGAAAGTTTATTTCATGGAAGAGTCTGGCCAGATTGCTGTAAGTGCACACCTGATTATTGGGAGGTAATGCTGCAAAGATGGGGAATCTGGTTTTCCAGATACTGTTAAATTATAACTTCCAGCACCCTCAACTTTGGCCTCTCTGGCTGATTTATAATTCAGCAACATCTGAAGAAGAGTTTCTTAGAGCACTAAACCTATTTTTTTAAAGAAGTGTTGGCTAGGCATCAACCATGGCTTTGCCGGAAAGACCTGGAATAGACCAGGTATGCCAGATGCTGAAGCCAGACTTAATTGTGGAATTCTCTCTCCTTGCAGGCATGCAGAGAGTCCTCAACTTATGACTGCAGTTGGAACCAGAACTTCTATCACTAATCAATCCAATTATTATATGACTTGCACCTGATTTTATGGCCTTTTCTGTGCAGTTGTTAAGTGAATCATCACATTGGTTTTGTAAATCCAGCTTCCCATATTGACTTTGCTTGTCAGAAATCCCCTCTGAAGGTCCCAAATGCCAATCATACACACTCTCAGGATGCTGCAAATGTCATAAATACATGCTGGTAGCCATGTGTCTAAATTTTGATCTTTTAACCATGAAGATCTGGGATGGTCATAAGTGCAGGGTGCAATTATAAGTCACTTCCAACATGAACCATCTCTCTTTTCTGCTTTTTGTTCAGGTCTTTGATGCAACCAATACAACACGAGAAAGACGGGACATGATTTTAGCTTTTGCCAAAGAAAATTCTTATAAGGTAATTATTTTGTTGCAAAATGTCTATGAAGATTCTCAGTCATCCAGGTCACGGTTGTCCCAAAAGTGCTTTTTTCCAAAAAGCTTTGGACTTTGTTTTTTCCTTGAAGATGTTTCACTTCTCATCCAAGAAGCTTTTTCAGAGATGAAGGGGAAAAAATCCAGTTGCTTTTTGGAAGAAAGCTCTTCCAAATTTTGTTGCAACTTTGCTGTAGTATAAAGTCAGAGACAAATGCAAATGGCTATCATGAGATTCCACGATGCTGCAAATGGATATTTATCTTTTGCTTTCCAAATGAAAAGGTACTTTTGCCATAGGCAGTCAAGCCCATTTGTGGATTTCTGAAATCAATCTTTTTTCTGTTGAGCTTATTTTATGTCCAGCATTCAGTCATATTTGATAAAGTAGCTAAGACACATTCCAGCAGAAAATTGACCAGTCTTTTCCAAAACACATGCTGTGCTATGCCTGTGAGTCAGCAAGCAATCCTAATTTGATCATATAGGAATTTTTGGAAATATGTTCCAAATATATTGCTATGTATTTTTAATGGTTAATTATTGGTCAGTTGAATATGCAGATAATGAAATGAAGCATTTTGGGATCTAATAATTGTTTGGATTTTTATCACATTTGAAAAAGATCCATTTGGTCATACCGTATCACTTGAAAATCCTCACCTTCTAGTCTGGTTCAATTTCACAAATCATTGGAAGCAACCAGTTTGTACAATCTGTCCCTTTTCTTGCAGTCTGCAAGATGGAAAAGAGGGGAAAGAGGATGAGAGAGAAATGAAAGAAAAGAGAAAGAGAGAGAGACACACACAGAAAAAGAAGATAGTACTATAAAGATAGGACACACACTCACTGTTTTCTTTGACCTCCCACATCTTTGTATGCAATGCATCCATGAAAAATTATTTCTGCAGAAAGACAGTCATTGAAAAAAATAATTATTTTTCTGTCTCCAGAATTTTTGTATTTTATAAAATAAAATCATTTTTTCTTTTGTAGGTTTTTTTTGTGGAATCTGTCTGTGATGATCCAGAAGTCATTGCAGCCAATATATTGGTTAGTATTTTGCATTCTCTAGCTTTGTTTTCCTCAATCATTTGTGCCGAAGAAATAATTAGCATAATTGGACCATGTTTAAGCTTAGGCTCTACAGCTGTGATAGTGAACCTATGGCATGCGTGCCAGAAGTGGCACATAGAGCCCTCTCTGTAGGTATGCAAGCCATCGCCTCAGCTGTGTTCTGCGGCGCATGTGTGTGTGCCTCCCGCTGACCAGCTGGTCTTTGGGACATGCATGCGCAGGGTGGTGTACATGTACAGGGCAATGCGCAGGGATGGGGGATGTGCATGCAGGGGTGGGATCCATGCTCAGGGGTGACATGCATGGGCAGGGGCAGGGCACATGCACGGGGGATGCACGCACATTGCATTTTGGAGGTTTGCGCACACATGCATGCATTTGCGTGCACACACACGCTTTGGGCACTTGGTGCCAAAAAGATTAGCCATCACTACTCTATAGTCAAAGTTAGAAGTCAAACCAGTCAGAAATCATATTTTCAAAATAGAGAGAATACAGTATGTGCAATACCATAAAGAATTCAAAATAGGAAGATAAATTACAGCTGGTAAATGCTTGAACTGGGCACTGAGTATTGGACTGCTAATTTTGTGAGCTCTGTCCCACTCTGCACAAACCTTTCTCCTTTATAGAATTTAGTTTTGCCAAGATTATATTGCCCTACAGTGACTGCAACATATTAGAAATAGAGTGCTAGAGTCTTGTATTTGTTTATACAATAATAGATTGTATAAACTGAGTACTGGCTCTGGGTGACATATAGAGTAAAACAGACAGTGTCTAAAAGAAAAAGCAAAAAGTAACATAAAAGTAAATAAAGTAAATGGACATATCTTAGAGCTTGAGAAAAAAAACAGATTTTCAGATACATATAAAAACTTGTAGAGTTGGAGCCACCCCAATTTTTGGGGGATTGGTATTTCAAAAAGCAGGTATCATGGTGAAAATCATGTGCAACCTAGCTTCCATCAGCCAACTTTGTTCTATTGGATCTAATGAGGAGAGAGGTGGTCCTTAGATACTCAGGCCATATGCCATAAAGGGCTGGATAGATGATAATTACTCACTGCAGTAATACAATAATGGGATGATCTAAGCATGCGTAGGCCATAGCGATGGGATGTAGGCCATAAAATCTTGACATATTGTTTCTTTTTTTGGTGGGGGGAGGATTTGCTCTACTGTGCGATAATATAACTACCATATATCCTGGTTGGATTATACTAATTCCAGAAACATTTGGGAATCTAGAGTTGCCTGATTTGTATATTATAGATAGTAGGTAGATGGTGTTTATCTGAAGAGTTATAAGTATTGCTTATTAATTGTTTTTCTTAGGTTTTCTTGGAATGTTTTACACAAAACAAGCTAAGATTTCTTCTCTCACTGTAAGACAGGGGTATCAAATTCATGTCATCACAGCGGCATCACGTGACGTGTCATGGCTTTTCCCCTCTTTGCTAAACTGGGCATGGGCATGGCCAATGCATGATGCATCTGACCCTCGGGCCACAAGTTTGACAGCTCTGCTGTAAGAGTTAATCAATTTACCAGTGGAAAAGTGCCTGCGTCAAACCCAACAACCAATAATTACCATTCTTTTCATTATCTACAATGTCTTATGTCATTTCTCTATCCCTATTGCACTCAAAAATATACATGCCTGTCTATCTCGGGATAAAGATCCAACTATCTGATGCACCCGATTGTAGGCTACATATATTCCTGTTACAATAAAAATTTAGAGTGTTTTATTGCTTTTGCTATTTTTGTTGCAGCAGATTAACATATATTCTTCTGTAAACTGTCTAATAGGAAAGATACTGTATGCATAAATGCTAGAATATTTTGTATTAAAACTATTTGTTTTTGTTGTGTTAGGGCTTAAAATAGTGTTGACTCAGTTAAATAGACAAAATTAAAGCAGGTAATGCTTTCCCAAGTATTGGTGCAATGCTTTTTAAACTATATTCATTAGATGAATTTATAAAATAAATAAATTATAAGATTAAAAAAAAGTCTCTTAAAATTATTCAGGCATCAGAATTTGCAAAACCTTATATCTAGTTACATGAAACAAATTAACGTTTGGAAGCTGGTTATTAATCTTGGAAGTCATACCTGTGCATTAGAATCAGTGCATTTTTGAAAAAAATATTTCTGTATACCTATTCCCAGATGGTCAAAACTATACCGTTTTAGAAGGTAACATTTATTAAAAGTGGTTTATTAAAAGTAGAATTTAAGATTGTTATCACTGCTGTTTATTTCTTTATGTATATATAAAGTTTTTGTTTTGATAGAGTTTACCTTTCAAAGAGTTTGTTTTTTGGTTGCACCAGGATGTTAAAGTCTCCAGTCCAGATTATCCAGAAAGAAACCGAGAAAATGTGATGGAAGATTTTCTGAAGAGAATAGAATGTTATAAAGTCACCTATCAACCCCTTGATCCAGTTGATTATGACAAGTAAGATGCACAGCAAAGGAATCATGGGAATTCTTGATCATAGACTTGGATCCAGGACACACCAATGGGAGACCAGGCAAAGGTGACTTTTCTGAAGACCTTCCCTGAAAAGCCTCTTCCTGATTAGGTTTGGGCTGTGACAGAAGAAGATAAGATCTTCCTTATAAACTTGGTGAAATTCATATGGAGGATTATTCTGGGATCACAATACTCTGCCCAGTTTTTCAGTTACAGTTATTTTGTTCTAAACTCCCTATGCCTTAATCTGCCCTAAAACAATGCTTCACCATTCCAAACTTCAGGAGAGACTGGTCAGTGAGGTTGTCAGGGAAAAAAGAGTTGAAAAGTCACCTTCTACCGTACCTCATTCCATTGATACTTCTCTAGATCATGGTTACTGCATGTGTTTGGAGTAAAAAGGGCGTGGAAAGACAGATGGGAGAATATTATGATTTCTGGAAGGATATTCTAGAAAATAGTGGAGAATTCAGAGATTTTATGCATGCAAGGTTTATTCTTTCTTATTAAGAACAGAAATAATTTCTAGTATAAGAATCAGGTTTTGTAATGTCTATTTTGGTTTGGGACTGGTGCAAGAATCACTTCTCCTTTTTAGCAATATTTAGAAATAGTTTTAAAAAACATTTAAATATTTGTAATAATTAGTATACTTTAAAAAGTATTTCAATAGTCAGAGATAACTTTTATATGTCTGAAAATACTTGCTAAAATATAATGTTTTTTCCCCTCATGATTTCATAGAAATAAGCTTTTATCTTTCCGCTTTCCGATATCTTTCTACTACTACTTTGCCACTTCTCAACCACAGTTATTGCTTTGGAGTAGTGGTGAGTGTGGGGGGAGGGGTAAAAGAGAGGGGGGGAGGGGGGGAGAATCAATCTGCATTTTAGATTTGATCTCTAAAAGGTGCTTTGGACTAGTGGAGGAGTGAAAAATGCAGCTATATCTTTTCCTACAGTCCCATTAAATTCTCCAGCTGTTGTGCTGGGTACAATGTAATGTACTATATTCATCCTCCACCATCTCTGAAACATCTTTTGGAGACAGAATCCTAAGTACTACCCTGGTAATTAAAAACTGGTTCTCATATTCAAATTCATCTATTTTATGCATCAGCCTTTCACCTTTTTGTGGTGTGCCCTCCCTTAGTTACAAAAACAGACATTGAATAATTGTGTGATGTCTTGCTATCTAATGATTTCTGGTATATATTTTTTAATTGCAGAGACCTTTCTTTCATTAAAGTTATCAATGTTGGGCAGCGCTTTCTAGTCAACCGGGTCCAAGACTACATCCAAAGTAAAATTGTCTATTATCTCATGAATATTCATATTCAGCCACGTACAATTTATCTCTGTAGACATGGAGAAAGTGAATGCAACCTTATTAGAAAGATAGGTGGAGATTCAGGCCTGTCAACACGTGGGAAGCAGGTATGATCTAATTCACAGGAAGTTTGCATATTTTGTTGGGCACTCCTGCGTTTCAGATTCAAGGCAAAAGGGCAGTCAGAGCACACACATTTTAGTTGTCAGCAACTCCTTAAATGTAACATGTTTTCTGCACTCACATTGCTTTAATGAATTACAAACCGGAGCTACAGGAATTTGCATACTAACAGCTAAATTAAGATAGATTATCCTCCCACATTTACTTTCAGTTCAGCTGAAGACCAGAAATACATACTCAAAACAACAAACATTACATTCTAAATTTACTAGTTTTTGCTGGAAGAATAATTCAATTTATTATACTAAATAATATTCTGAGAATACCCATAAACATCATCACCTTACATAATTAAAAGACATTTTAAAAAAATATATAAATGTGTTTTAAATAAATTGAATGGAATAAAAAATAGAAGATTTCTTTAGCATTTATAACTCAAATTTCTTCTGTGATATCCTCCATCCTTAGTTATTTTATTGTAAAAGATTGTGATTACTTAAAGTAACCCACTCCTTTACTGGTAAACTTCTAGTATAAATCAGAATTCATAATAATCACAAAAACTTTGCAAGTTGGATAGGACCATTTATAATGGAAACATGCTTACATGTAATTGTTTAACCCATTGCTTGATATGTTATTTTTAAGATAATGGATTGCAGTCAAGTTACCTTTCCTTGATGGAAATTTCTTTCATGCCCTGTTGTAGCACATTGTACTTCTCTAAAATTGGCCTGTAACATGGGAGAATTCTTCAGAATGATATGCTGATAAAAGCTTATTTTGGATAAAAAAACTTTATATTACAGTTGGAATTATAGCACAGCAGTTGGAAACAAAAAAGGAATATGACCATAATATACAATACAAGAAAAATGACAAATTTTGTATTGAACTTTGTGATTATAAAAATTTAGCTGTGTATGACTTGGGGAGAAAAGTTGCTTTCTACAGCTTCCAAATTGCTGTTTCTAATACCACCTTAAAAATTTTTCCTGATAATGTAAGCAGCACATAAGATAAGTTACTATCCTTATCTTCATAATATGCAAAAATCTTAATCTTACTGTATTGTTTTACAGTTTGCTGAAGCATTGAAAATGTTTATCAAAGAGCAAGAGATTATGGATCTGAAAGTTTGGACTAGCCAGTTGAAAAGAACAATCCAAACAGCAGAAGCCCTAGGCGTGCCATATGAGCAATGGAAGATACTGAATGAAATCGATGCAGTGAGTAGAATGGCAGAAAAGTTAAAAGGATAGTGGTGATGTAGTTTTAAGTAACCTTCGTTGCCATAAAGATAAGCTACATACAATTTCATCTATCTGTCTCTCTGTCTACCTTCACCTCTCTCTCTTTCTCTCCATGCATCATTTCATAAATTAAATTTAAAAATAAATCCCTATTCAATATGGCTGCAGTCGAGAAGCATTCAAAATGGCTAAAGTCAAGAAGCACTTTGTATCAATACATCAAGTTCAGTACTGTAAGGTCCTGTTTCCAAGCTTCTGGAGTAATAGATGGTATAATATATCTGCTGTCAAGTCTGGAGAAATGTAAATCTTAGAAAAGACAATCTGCTTAAGTTCAATTAAATTCATTTGCATTCCATACTTAATTTTCTAGGGAGTATGTGAAGAAATGACATATGAAGAGATTCAAAGAAAATATCCAGAAGAGTTTGCACTTCGAGATCAAGAGAAGTACCTTTACCGCTATCCTGGAGGAGAAGTGTGTTTTTTTTAATCATTGCTGTATTAAACTAAATATTACCACTTTCATTTGATAGAGTTGGAAGTGTATTCACTGTGTTGCAATAGTCCTTAAAGTTAAAAAAGAACTATAATATAGTTCTCTCCTAGAGCTGATTGACAAATCGCATAAATTAACAAGTTTTATCATTTTAGGGCAGAAACACAACAAGTCTTAGTGTGACATAATTGCTCCCAGATTCTTATTCATATCCTCAAAGTCTTAACAGTCTTAATGCAGTGTTAGATTCTGAAATCCAAAATGCTATCAGAGCCTTCTGAATCATCTAAATTATACAATTATACCCACTGACAAATTTTCAGGTGTTATAATGATGCCAATAAAGAATAAAGAAGTTCTTGATTTAGAAATCTTGCCTCCCCTCGCCAAATCAAAATAATTCATGTAAGCTATGTTAAATTTTCCAAGAAAGATCCATGATGTAACACATGGAATATAGTAGATAAAATATAATAGTCAGCTAGGTAGAAAATGTATTTGGATACTTTAAAAAGACATTTATTGGAAACTTCCATCTTTTTGATTAATATTTTTCATGGGGGCTTTTTTAGTCTTACCAAGATTTGGTCCAACGCTTGGAACCTGTAATTATGGAACTGGAACGTCAAGAGAATGTCCTAGTTATTTCTCACCAGGCAGTTATGAGATGTCTATTGGCCTATTTTCTTGACAAGAGTGCAGGTAAAAAAAAAACTTTTCTTGTTATAGCAAATGGAAATAAAGCAGTGATGATCTAGAATAGAGGTGAGCAGTCTATATGTGGTTGTTCTGACCCAACCTGGTTCCAAGAGAGCAAACACAAGACAAAGGCAGCAGCCCCACCTTTTAAGGTTTCATTCACAAATCCTGTTTCTTCACAGATAAAAGGCTGCTTCCAACTAATTAGCTCCAACAAGAAAGAGCCTTGCCAAGTTGTTTTTCAAGGCTGCCAAAAACACATGGATAAGAAATAGTTTACAAGAATTTTCAAATACTAACTATAATGTCCATGAGGCTGAGTCTCAGAGTGTCTTTGCCTTCTGCAGAGAACGCTTCTCCAAACCTGGCTTTTATCCTCTTGAGGGAGGGGCCATTACCTTGCAGCCTTACTCCCAAGTCATCCATGCTGCTGTAACTGCTCTCTCCTACAAGCAATCCTGCATGCATGCACACTTGGCACTGGCTCCTCGGGAACCTCCTTATCACTGCTGCCAGCCCCCACCATCACTGAAGGCAGCAGTCCACTCCCTAATGGTCCTGCCCACTCACCTGAATCCTCCCTCTCCTCCACTGTCCACACCTGCTGCCGGCTAACCACAACAGTAGTTCCTTCTCTAAGCTTTAAATTCCCAGTTCACCTCATTGAAGTTGATCATCATAGCTTGCCATGAAATTTCAGCTTGTAGTTCTTTTCTTTTGTATTTTTCAATAGCAACTCTTTGAGGGAGCTTTGTTTTTCGAAGCTGATTTTTTTTAATGTCATATTTTCTGAACTGCTTCCTTTTTTAACATTGCCTTACCTACTTTTACCTCACAGCCCTAACCACCACTGGTATGCTGCCTTAATCTAGTAAAACCAAACTGTACATAGTCTTCAACTACCAAGAGTTTATTTTCCTTAATAGGAAACAATTTATTAACTACATAAGACAATAAATGCATAATTAGTAACCATATCAGTTTAATAAATAACAACATTGATAGCAGCCATGAGAATAGATTTCATTCAGAACTGCAATGTGCAAGGAGAGGAGATTTTTTCCATTTTACCTGCTTTAGTCCAGATGAAACTCAGGCTTCAAATTCACACATACTCTTCCTTTTTTTCTACTGAGTTTATAAAGCTGCCATAGTTACTAAAATAGATTCAGTTTTAGATTGTTGATTATTTTCCAGACTAGATATCACTGTCCTGCCTAAAATTATTGACATTATGGGCACTCAAAATATACATACTGTATACACATTCAGTGGCTTTTACTGATATTGGAGCCAGTAATTTTTATGTGTGAAGGCGAGGATGTGATTATGTAATGAATGTGCAGTTATGGAAAATGTCAAATTATTATTTGTCCAAGCTTTATTGCAATCTTGTTTTGTTTTTTATATTGATTATTTCTCTATGTTCTTTAAATGTTACTCAGTATTACTGGGTTAATATACTTGCTACATTAACCATCCACAGTCTACTATAGTCGAGATATCTTGGATTAACATTTCCAGAATTCTGAGCTATCCTGATAAGTGGCTTGAGTGTAGTGCATGTCTGTGTGTCTATGTATGTGTGTCAAAATTTGCATGATATATGGCATACTCCAGAGTCCAGTCCCTTTTGAATGTGTATCAATGTTGCATGCATAATTGAGAATGTCAAATTTATTATCATGATGCAGATTTTCACACACACACACACACACTCCATGCAACTGGAGGATGTCCAGATGAGGTAAACCATGTTGTTGTATATAAGATCCATGTATTATAATATATCATCTTAGGAAATACTACTTCTTGGCCAAAGTTGTCTAGATCAGGCCTGATCAATGCTTCCATATGAGACTTCAGGGAATATCATAATTGTAAGTGTTATCAGGAAATTGAAAAGTATTTTCAGAAAGCAACAGCAAACCACTTCCATATTGCCACCAGCAAAGCTATCTAGATCTGTCCATTGATTTGAAAGAAATTTTCTTCAGATAATTTCAGAGAATTACTATTATGTAAAAGGTTTATGGAAATTAGATTGAGTTCCATATTGAAATTTTTAAATTTCTGCACAACAGAATATTTAGAATAGTCAAATTTTGTGAGAATATAGTTGTATTGCCTCTATTCTGTACTTCAATTCTAATTCTAACATTCTCTGTGTGTCACTCTTCAGAGCCTGCAGGTTGGTTCATAGTTCCTGCTGAATCAAAGTATACTGCCTGTTTTGCATTACTATCCAGCACATCTGTTTAACTTTTATTACTTTATCTTAGATGAATTGCCTTATTTAAGATGTCCTCTTCATACCATCTTTAAGCTTATACCAGTTGCTTATGGCAAGTATTTATTTGTTTATGTTGGAACATATGAGAGAAAAGCAGTAATGCAAATATCTATTTGTCTTATCATTTGTTTCATGAGATTAGGTATCTTCTATTTCTTGAATTGTACAGTTATATATTACTTTTTGGTACATGTGTGATTTTTACCCATTGTTCCGGCCAAGACTTCCTAGGACCATAATTAAGCACACGTTTAGTCCAAACAATTCTTGTTTTATTTCAGTGCTGGGAATTATGTTCATTCCCAGCCCATAATGAGTCCTAAACAGTCCCTTGACCCACCTTTATCTCCTTTGAATTTCTGCCAACAACTGAAGTGCCAAATTAACTGTAAAAAACCAACCCAAGCACAAAGTCCACACAGAGCTTCAAGATTTAATCCGAACAGAGCGAACGACTTTGCTTGCTGCAAAGGTACACAGCAGAATACTGTGGACATAATATATTTAGATTTCAGCAAGGCAGTCGATAAAGAACACCACAACTTACTTCTTAGTAAGCTAGAAAAAAGTGGAATAGATCGCACCACCACTAGATGGATTCGCAACTGGCTGGCAAACCGTACTCAACGAGTACTCCTTAATGGGTTTAAGTCTACAATGGATGGAAGTAATCAGTGGGGTGCCACAAGGTTCCATCTTAGGCACAGTACTCTTCAATATCTTCATTAAAGACTTAGATGAGGGAATAGAAGGGGAACTTACCAAATTTGCAGATGGTAACAAGCTGGCAGGAACAGCTAACACTCAAGAAGATAGGCTCAAGATCCAGATGGATCTTGACAGACTAGAACACTGGGCCATATCTAACAAATTAAATTCAGATGTAGAGAAAAGTAAAATCCTACACTTAGGCAAGAAAAACCAAAAGTACACATATAGACTGGATGAAACCAGGCTTAATAGCAGTAACTGTGAGAGGGATCTTGGAATCTTAGTGGACAACCCAGCTTAAATATGAGCCAGCAGTGTGCAGCCGCAGCCAAAAAAGTTAATGCAATCCTAAATTGTATTAAACAGAGGGATACAGTCAAGATCAAGGGAAGTACTAATACCACTCTATAAGCCTTAGTAAGACACACACCTAGAATACTGCATCCAGTTTTGATCACCACATTATAAAAAAGATGTTGAGACTTAAGAAAAGTACAGAGAAGAACAACCAGGATGATTAGGGGACTGGAGGCTAAACATACAATGAACGGTTTGCAGGAAACTGGGCTTGGCTAGTCTAGTAAAGAGAATGACCAGGGGAGACATGATAGCGGTCTTCCAATATTTGAGGGGCTGCCATAGCAGGAAGGGATCAAGCTATTTTCTAAAGCTCCCTGTAGGGCCAGACAAGGAATAATGGATGGAAACGTGAACAAGGAGAGATTTAAGCTGGAAACAAGGGGAAACTTTCTGACAGTGAGAAACATTCAACCAATGGAACAGCTTGCCCTCGGAAGTATGGGAGCGCATCAAGTTGAGATTCAAGAAGAGATTGGACTGCCATTTGTCAGAAATGGTGTAGGGTCTCCCGCTTGGGCAAGGGGTTGGACTAGGTGACCTACAAGGTCCCTTCCAACTCTGATTATCTGTACCTGTATCTAAGGTTTCTCTACTTTTGCACTTCCTTTATACCTTAGGGGAGGGGCAATTACTCCCAAGTCACCCCTTTTGTCTTAGCTGCTCTTGCTTTCTAGCAGCTCTGTGCACAGGCACACTGGGAACAGGCTCCCCTTGTTCTTCTGCCTCGCTGCTGCCAGACTCTGGAAGCTCCAGAGTCAGCACACAACTCCCAGATGGTCCTGGCTCCATCTCTGCATCAGACACAGGGCCTTTGTCTGAGTCCTCCCCAGAGTCCCGGACTGGTCGCCATTCTTCTCCACTGTCGGATTCCGCTGGCTTCTGCACAGGCTGCCGGCAAACCACAACAGTCATCTCAGTTTCCCTTTATAAATCATGGTACACTTCCTGATAAAACATGTTAAATTAAATTAATGATAAGCTAAATTAAATGTGACTTGTTGGGGAATAACTGATTAAATAATTACAGTGAGATCTATGTCTTCCATCTATATGTCTAATTCTTGCCTACTTTGGTATAGTCCTTTTTGGAGTCTGTTGGACTCAAGTATTTCAGATCTCTTCCTTGATATATATTGCTTTTCATTTCTTGATGATATTACAGTACGTCAATTCCCAAAATGGTGCCTAAAATTCCCCATATTTTCAATTTTATGAAGGCTGCAAATTAGAAATGATTTCTCTGAATGTTGAAGCTGTAGACACCCACCGGGACAAGCCATCCACAGTGGTATGTACTAAAAAACATTCGGCTATAACTCCTCTATCTTCTTATCTTTTATATATTTCATTTCTGACTTAGTCATAGTCAATCTTAGGTAATTTTCAAGAAAGGAAAGAGTGAAAAGAGTGTTTATAATGTGTTTTTCATTTATTTTTTTCTCTCCAAATATAGAAAGAAACCATAAAATAAATTCATAAAATTCATAAAATTTATTTTATACTGAATATTTGGTGACAGTTTATGGACAGCCACATTGGACATACCAAATACTTCACAAAATGCAGACTGAAAAAACAAGGATTATTAGGAGAGTCAGCTTAGCTAAACACTACTCACAAGGGCCAAATTAGAAAAACAGATTCGAAGAATATTAGCATCATGAAACAGTATAAGATAATTTTCAGAATTACTAAAATGGCAATAGAAATCCATAAATACCAGAATTCTTTAAATAGGGAAGAAGTCTGTGTAACAGTGACTGATCAAGGGCATTGTTTCATATTGAATTTGAGCAGATCAAAATACAACATCTATATTCAAGTTTAATTTCTGATCCATTCTGAAGAACTGTGTAACATCATTGGTAAAAGTCATATAAAAGTATTGTAAATGCTTCAATTCTGAGAAGGGACTGCCAAGACTTTGTTCTGTTTGCAAATATTGGCTTGGGCAGAGCTTCCAAATTGTTCTTTGTGATGAAGGCCCATATGAAGCACCTTTCATGATGCTGTGTGAAACAGTGGACCTATGAGCCATGTTGTTTCACTTTACAAAAGAAGTTTCTGTGTAGATGCTGCTGCATTTATACAGAAGTGTCTCTTGTCTCTTCTATTGATCTATTACAAGCAGCAGCAGAAGCTTTGTACAAAGTCAACACATGTTAAAAAAACCTTTTTGAGTTACCAAAATTTGCAGACAAGACCTTGTGGAGATGAAAAGTGCCCTTCAAAGGGAATAGGCAAATGCTTTGTCAATAAAAAGAACAGTTACTTCTTCCAACGTTAGCAAATATGTCATTTCACTTGCATGGTAAGTTACAATATGCTTCATTTGTTTTTGTTGTGATTGTGTTTTCCAAAAATCAAGCTGTGGTTTCATTTTTTTGGCTCTAGGTTGTTTGCCAGATTGCACCTGGCAACACCGTCTAATATTATATTAATTACATTCCTGCATGCCAGATCTCTTATCTGTTAATTTAAAGAGAAAGATGTAATTGCTTTGACTCTCCCATCAAATGTAACATAACTTTTAATATTTATTTTCTTCTATATTAAGTATAAAAACAATATTGACATTCTGTTTAAACATAGTTTCCTATTGTCTGGTTAGGCCTTTAAGAACCCATACATAGGCCCCATCCCAATAATGTTGTGTGGCTTGTTCAACGAACCAAGATTTTGTGGCTTAGTGCAATGTGTAAACATATGGGGAGGAATATGTAATTTGGTGGTGAGAGAAAATCATTCTGCAGATTCTTGGAAATACTTTTATTGAAATGAACACCACTAATTTTTAAACTCGCAAATATGCATTTATATTAATTCATACAAACTGGTATTTCACATATGTGCTTTGCATCTTTTTCAATTAATTGGTAATGTTCTACATAGCAGCATTTATCTGTCCTTGGCAGATTGTCACAAAACAAAATTCGTGCTAGCTAGTTCTTGAATGGAACAGCAGTGAAATACATGGGTTGAAAGCTAGATCAGCAACTTAAAGGGGGAAAAAAATCCAAACAAAGGAAGAGCAATCCACTCTTATATTATTGCCAGGAAAACAATGTCCATATATTCTCCAGTGGTCAAGGTCAACTGAAAGGAGATAATTCCAATTTAATATTACTTAGTTAGATATCTACTTTCCAATATATTTTTATTTCTACATTTCAAAGCTTTAAGCTCTGTAATGCTGTTGATAAAAAAGGATAGCCTCACATTTTTTTCATAATCTAGGAGAAAACTGTTCACTTGGGAGTTAAAAATGTGCAAAAATGTGAAGACCACAACAATAACAATTTCTATTTTTAAAAGCTGACTGAAGTTTCCTAGTCATTTAGTCACAAGATATATATCCATGGAAAATATTTGTGTCCTTATGCAAAGAACCTCTTGGGAATTTTTTCCCATCTGTACTGTCATAGGGTGTGGAGGACTTAGTCATGCATCCTACCCACTCAGGAATCTAGTGGACCAGAGGAAGCAATAAAATCTCACTTCAATCTTCTGAACTATAAATTATTTCTTTATAGGCTGCAACAGTAGATACTGTACAAATTCTTATGCAATACCAATATATATATTTCCTGTATTAGAAAAACAATTCAAAAATATGAAAAGTCCCCAGTCCATGAGAATAGCCAATCTGCTGAACAGAAATGGGCACAGGATAACAATCTTACATCAGAAGTAATGTACAAAACAGTGGTATTGATGAAAAAGATTTAAACTGACGAACTGGAAAAGGAAAATTCTCCTTTCTATCTGTAATCCTCATGTACTTTTACTGTTATATCTCCCATGCTACAGAATAGCTGTTAATGGTGCTTAAGAGAAGGAGAGAAAGAAATCTGTCTATGTATCCTTGAATTTCACCCCAATTCTTTGCATGCTACTGATATTATTTTATGTCTAGCATGAAATTCATTACTTACATATCCTGTGCTCTATTTCTAATTCCTAATCAGTTTTCTCAACTGCTAATTTGCTGTGAGTTAATCTATAGAAAATGACACTTTTCCCCAGGTTTTCATAGGAAAAATAATATCTGAACATAACTTATAAAAAAAAACACCTTTGTTCACTATTTTAAAAAAAGCAACTACAACATTTAAAAACTGCTAAAATGACAAAATCCTACTAAAATAGTTTAATGTCATGGTACATTTGGTATAATAAAGGGCCTGAAAATTACTACTCAAAAGATAGTATGTGAAAGGGAGTTTCAACAGTTATTTATCAAAAGGCCCTGTCCATCGTACTGTTAAAGCTCTTTGCTTTAAATATAGACAAGACCTTCAGCACTGATCAAGTGTAAGCAGTTTAATCCTAATAAAGTTGAACTTTCCCAATAACCTGGATCAAAATCATACAGTGTTTTAAATCGCAAAACACACAACGTAAATTTTTCCTGAAAACACACTTGTGGCCAATACAGGTGGTATAAATAGAGACATCACATATTTCAACTGTACCTTAAAATGGTCACTGTGTACCAATTGCAATGCCAGAATGATCACAGTAGTAATGCTACTGTAGCATAGTTTACTGAAACAAGGTTCTTCTGGTGTCAAAGTTGTCTTAGTTTTGCAAATCAAAATTTGTGTTTTAAAACAAAAGCTAAAATTACAGAATTTATGTAAAATAATTATTTTCTACCTACTGAGACCCATACAAGCAGCAGTTAATATGTAAGTAGATTTTTTGTCATGCTTAATTTTTTTCCACTGCAGTTATTTATCCGAAACAAATTTTCCTAGTCATTTTTTCTATGCTAAAAAAGATGAATTTCTTGTTGAACATTATGTTTTATTCATTTGGAAATTAATTAATTAATTAATCTTTAAAAAAACAAGATCTTCTCTCAGTTTGCAATAATTGCAATGAAGACATATGCAACATAGGATACTTTCTATTTTTTTTAACACACTGTTGCAGAACTTTTAGAATTAAGAGCAGGAAAAATTAGTTCCTTACTCCAGTATGATTTCCCCCTTGGTTTACTGAAGAGTTGAGCAACTGTCACTTCTTTAAAATTCAGCTGCTGAAGACTCAAGAGACTGTAGCAGTGACATTATCAGGAAAGGAAGGAAGGGATTTGTAAAGGTTATGTTGGCAGAACAGGAAACATTCTCAGCCAGACAAAATAATTATGTAAATAAGGAAAAATGAACCCAGCAAAAAAAAAAAAAGCAANAAAATAATTATGTAAATAAGGAAAAATGAACCCAGCAAAAAAAAAAAAAGCAAGAAATCCATTAACTGAAAAGTAGAGGAAAATGTCTATTAGGTATGCAGTACACCTTTTTCTGTTTGTTTTCAGTGTGCTTTCATGGCAGACAGTTCTGTGCTTTTATTAATTTGGGCCTTGTGTTAGAGGCTTCAAGACTGGATCGCCCCAGAATTTATGTTTTTGTGAGTTTGTGTGTGTGTCTGTGTGTGTGTGTGTCTGTCTGTGTCTGTGTGCCTGTGGGTATAGTTTTAAGTCCTATATTAACTGCTGACCAGTAGGAGGCACTAAATGGCTGGACAAAACTGGACAGCAGCTCCTACGACTTCTAAAGATCTAAGATTTAAACACAGGGTTGACATATAATTGAGACTAAGTTTGATCTGCTTTCTACAGGAATCAATATCTGGGTATACATTACTTTTGAAATAAATTAGCTGACCTAGCTCTATTGAGCCTGATGGGCTTCTGAGTGTGGGAATGTTGTTTCTGGAAAGTTGATATTTACTGTTGGACCGACCATAGTATGAAGTTCAACAGGACTGTACCTATTCATCCAAGTATGCTTGAGAGGAGGGTAAATAAATGTTAAAGCTTAAGTATTTTTTATGTTTTTATTTGAATCATCATGTGTTTTGGTAGTGTGGCCTGATATGGTTCAGGAGTTGATAGATTGCAGATCTTTAGTGAAATATATAGTAAAATCCATTTAGCTCCAGAGGTATGAATTAAATTAGATTGTCTCCAATGGTGACTTAATATACCAAATTTTTGCCAATTCCCTTTTCCTTCTAAAGTCATTTACTGCTATTCCATACTGTTACATGGCTTCCCGAGTCTGTCAAACCACCTTTCTGGGCTGGGCCTGGGGAATGCAGTGGATAAAAGGGTGGGCTCAGCAAAACTCCACGTATCTTACCTCACTCTGAAGCAGAGTCTTTTCCTACTTGTACACCAGCACTCTTGGATACTAATTATATTCACATTTCTTAGATATCCTAGGAAGCATGATTTTAATTATCACATTGTGTGCTCTAGGGCAGAGGTTATGTGGGGGGAGAGACATCTGGATGGACAGCCTGGCATCAGAAACAGTCAGTGCCATTGTTTTTGTTTTGTGAGTTATTTTCTCATTCTTATGGTATCCTCCATTTTTAATCAGAATAACCTTCCAAAGAGCCAAACCCCTGTAAGGATGAGAAGGAACAGCTTTACACCACTAGCCAGTCCGGACACAGTAAAACGGCCTCGCAATTACAGTGTTGGGAGTCAGCCTCTCAACCTGGCAGGATCCCTGCTGTTCCAGGAGGCTCAAGATCAACAAAAGCTTCAAGAGAGTGTTCAGGCGGTAATATTCTAAATCTCTACTCCAATTTGTACCACTGCCAAAACACACAATAAAAAGAAAGGCAGTTAAAGAGTACCTGCAATTGTGGGGTTTCACAACATAGAATCATTTCTTATCTTTTAAAGGCTACTAAAAGTTGGAACAACTGGGTAAAAAATATGCAAAAAATTAAGCAATTTTCAGTCCAAGTCTCTTGAAGTCTACAAATTAAGGAAAGCTGAACTGAAGCTGCTATGATAAGCCAGGGTCTGGTAAACAACCATCTTGTTGTTTTTGCTGTTACTGTTATCTATCTATCTATCTATCTATCTATCTATCTATCTATCTATCTATCTATCTCTACCCATCCGCCCACCCATCCATCTATCTACCCGTCGCATGCATGTACACGCACACACACACACACACACACATCTATCTGTCTAAGACATACTGCCAAGATCCCCTTCTAGCTGCATCTGTATATCAGATGGATGTTCTTCTGAAGCCTTTTTATAGTGTAGCTTAATAAAATGTGTTTTTGTAAGAGAAAGTATACTTTTAAAGATTGGTACAAAGGAATGCATGGGGTAGGTACTGTTTTATTTGAAAAAAGACTATTTTCCTTTTTTAAGTTTTTAGCCTTGAGTATTACTCTTATGTAACAATTTAAATTTGACACTAAAAATAATAATGGTAATAATTTATGATTATTATTACTTTATTTTCTCCACTTTTCTCCTTCATTTTTAACATCAAAAAGAAAAGAAGTGTTAAAGTGAATCTTTGGGGTGCATAGGGTTAGTATATAATAGAAACGTAGACAGTATTCTGCACAGAATTTATGAAATACACTGTATGTTGCACATACAGCATTTTACAGCATTTTGGGGGGAAGGGGATGGTTTTAATTCTCTTTCCATATGCTATCTTCCTTTTTTTTTCCTTCCTTTTTTTGCTTATTGTGACTTCCCAGAACTGAAGCTTGAGCTTTTCCTGTGCTGTTTTCTTTCTTTGCAGCTTCAGATGGAAAGTCCTTGCATGTGAGTATCCTTAAGAACAGCTTACATGTCTCATATGTTTTTGATTAACATACATTTTCCAAGAGAAGAAGAGAACTTTAGAAGAAAAGTGTACATTAATACAAAGTATTGTATCAAATCACCTTAGTGAAAATTAAAATCCATTTTGGCTGGGTGAAATATTGTATGGTCATAAGATTAACATTTATTTCATGTGAATAAGATTAATCAAATACAACAAAAAAGGATCAGATGTAACTATCTTTGTTGAAGTCTACTCTGAGCACAAGTATAAGCCATGTTACCATAAGTTTTCCTGGTCAGCTAACGTGAATCAGTGCAGTGCTGTCCTATGTACACGTGGCTCCTGAAGAACAGCTGCTGGTCTTCAAGTTAAATGTGTTGGCAGGTGCTGATTAAAAACAATGAAAATAATGCAGAAATAGTTTTAAAATTAAAAAATAGAAATAATTAGTTTAAATTACAATTAGAAATCCGATCTGTTTTTGAAATGCCATGTGGGCCTTCTTAAAAAGCAACTAGTATGTTAGACTTGTTATCTCAGCTGGGAATGTATTCTAATGCTCCAATGCAGTTATCCAAGAATTACAGATTTCCACCATGAGCATTTCCTTTGGATGTTTTCAAGTACATATATGATATCTTGATAGCCTTGTCCTCCTTTTAAAAAAGTGTACTTGACTTGATAGAACTGATTGAATGCTTCATTTCTTTTGATATGACATACCTTTAAAATGCTAACTAGGTGAATACGCTATGTACATTGCCAGAAAATAAATGGAAAGGTTGGAAAATTATGTGCAGTTTATTTTTCATGCTATAATGAGAGAGGTTGTGTCAATGGTTTGTTATTCCCCTTTCTATAGGGAGAAATCAGATGCTGTCATCTGAAAACCTCTGGTCTCTGTCTCGACTCCCAAGTGAGACTGACGGTGAAAGAAACAGTTATTCCAAACCAATGTACAGAGTCACCAGTCGCTTATGATTCATGCTTTGTTTTGCAGTGATGCTTCCCTTCACTTCCTTTTGCTGACAAAGTTGTCTTGATATGCTAGCTTTCATGCGCTGTTCCATGAAATTGTGTACATATGCGAATGTGACTTTTTGTTGATGTTGTGTTTGCTTCGTTTGTGATGCTTTGTTTTGTCAAATGAAGCTTTCATTTTGTATATATTACTGAAAGTAAAAACTGCCTGATAAACATCTGACAGAAATGTTTTGAATTTTGCAGATAGATAACATTTAATTTATGATAGTCATATGATCTTTGCAAATGCAGTTCACTCACCTTGAAGTACAGAAGTATTGTTAATGATTTATCCTTGTTGAGAAATGTTCATTGGCATATGATTTGGATTTTGGCACTAGTCCCATGCTTTGCCTCACTGTGGAATTTACTTTTATTATTCCCATTGGATGTGTTAGTTCACATTATTTTCTTGGGAATATTTTCATAAATTTCCCTGTCCAGTGTTTACATTTTTGTATAATCAGAAACTTAATGTTTTTATTTATTTATTTAAGTTTTATAAATATCACTGTTCTTGATTTGTTTATCCCCAGCCTCTCAGTTTGTTACAGTTTCTGTGAAAAGGAGAAAGAAATGGTCTAAAGAGAATTAATTGAAGATATAGAGATATATACCTACAGATATAGATAACTAACTTGAATTAATTTAAAAAACAGATTAATGAAGGAACTGGAAGGTAGGATAACATGAAGGGAAACAATAACAAGAATGTAATTCCCTTCAGGATAATTATATCAAGTATGCATATATCCTATGAAAAGAAATTTTAAATTAAATAATAATGTACAATGTAGCATTAGAGTCTGAAGTAGAGAATACGTTTCCCAAATAGTAATTCACTACATTTGAATTCTGCCTATCAAGATCTTCCCTTAGAATAAAAAGTGAAAAAGAAACCTACAATTAAAGGGAAATTCTTCTTTTAATAAGAGAACATCTTATTAAACCAATTAAACAGAATTTCACTGTTGCAGTATATTAATATGCATTTGCTTTTATTGAAATTACTTTTAACTGCACTAGTAGAAAAAAACCCTGTGGGTTATTGGGAATAAGGAATAGTCAAAACTGATCCTTTAATTTATTTCTAACTTCTTCAGAAATAAAAAAAAGTTCATTTAATTTCATTGTGTTGGGAACATACATCAAATTTCTAATTGCCTTGCTCTGGTGTGTGTTCAACATCATAGAAACAAATTGTGGAAAATCTTCCAAAATGAAGTTTCATTGGAGCATATATAAAGCACCTCTTATCTAATTGTTAAAGAGGCTGTGTTATTTGCAGTACTGATAAGGTTGCTTTCAGGATTGGCCCCAGCTACCTCCACATGATGCTTTTTCTCCTTAAGCTGCATTTTCTGCCTGGCAGAGGCACCTAGGAGCAATTGTTCAAGATTTCTGGTTGATATGGTTGCTTTGGGGTTTTGAAAAGAAGTGTTTTTATGCATTCCCACAGCTCACTGATGTTCTGATCAGCTACAGTATGGTTTTGTGAGCTGATTCTGCTTTTGAAAACTTACAGTGCTAGCCCTGTAGTTAATGATTTGCTTCAGAAAACTGATAAGAAGGCAGCATTAATGGTTTATATACTATGTCAAGAATATTAGTCTACTTTCAGAACTCTGAACAGATTCTCAAACAGGTGCTCACAGTGCCTTCTGCTATGGTTGTAGAATATATAGTGAAATTTTATTTGTATTTAATAATATAAATAACATATATATATATATATATATATATATATATATATATTATATATATATATATATAATATATATGTGTGTGTGTGTGTGTGTGTGTGTGTGTGTGTGGTGTGTGTGTGTGTGTGTGTATGTTGTGTGTGTGTGTGTGTGTGTGTGTGCTGTTAGCTTCCTTCGGGTATTATCCCACGTCATTGTAGTTCTGTTAAAGTTGTAGCTCATTGTAGTTCTGTTAAAGTTGTAGCAACGTTTCTGCAGAAATCTCATCTGCATCACATCAGGCTTCTGTATGGAAGTGTGTCTCAACAGTTCCTCTGTTTTCAAATTTGAGGCTGGTCTATTCTGATTGGCTATTAGCCTGGGTCTTGTGTTCATTGGACTTGGAGCTTGATTAGATTGGTGTTTCTGGTTCTTTCTGTCTGTTTTGTGGCTTTGATTGGCTGGCAGCACTCTGTTCTTGTTGTTGGAGGCTTTTCAATGCAGCTTGGCTTCGTGTGAAAGGACGGCTGCTCTTCATCAGCAAGCTGGGTTTCACACTGGGTGCCTGGTGGGGGGGTGTTTGAGTTGGAGGCATCAGAGGGAGTCTGTCTGTGCTCGAGGTGTTTGCTAGCTTGTGGTGTGGAGATCTTTCCTATTTGAGAGTGCAGGCTTTCCAAATGAACTGACAGTCTGCTGGAATCATCTCTTCTATTCAATGCTGTCAGGTCTTTTTTCAATTCTATGGCGCTTCTCTGATGATCTGTGGCTGGGGTTTTCTATAGTGGCTAGGGTTTTGGTGCCATTGAAGTTGATGTTGTGACCTGTGGTTTTCATGTGTTGGACTAGTGAGGAGGTGTGTTCCAGCTTTTTATACTATATATATATATATTATATATATATATATAATTATATATATATATATATATATATATATATAAAATTTATCTCATGAGAAGTGACTGTAGGTGGAGGAAAACAGTCAATAAAAATTAATACATACACACACACAAACACACACACACATTTAAAAATAGAAAAATCAGCATTAGAAATGGAGATGATTAAAACTAAAGTTATATACAAACCCCAACAGAGTAATCTCAGAGAGAGAGTAATCCACCTAAAACAGTGGAGCGATCTAACAAGTGTCTGGTTTCTTGGGATGCTCAGGCATAAACAGATCTTGAGGAACTTCTGGAACACAAAAAGGGATGTTAAAGGAAGAGAATGTTTCAAAAGGCAAGTGCCAAAATACTAAATATAATGTAATGCAAGCCAATTCTTAGATACCATAAGCTTCAATAACTTAAAATCTAATTTGTAATGTTCTATGCCCCAAAGTGTTAGGAATTTTGATGGCATTCTAAAATATAATCAAATAAGATGAAAGTGGTTTAAGGATTGGTTATACTGTCATGTACACTTCCTTTAGAAATTATCCAGTAAAATTTTAGTCTTTGTCCTGAAGGTTTAGGATGGAGATCCTTTGTTATAGAATGCTTAATTTAAAAATGGATTTGCTCAAAAATATATGGAAATGATTGTCTTGCTAAGCTGCTAAATGTAATAATATTGTTCACTTTGGCATGTTTTAGCCAAGATAAACATGTCAATTTCAATATATGTACCCAGTTTTGCTGTTAGAAAATAAACGATCAGTTAGTTGAATCATTTTAAATCCTAATAAAAAAGAAATTAGTCAGATGGAATAGCTCAAAAAAACAAACAAACCCTAAGACCTCAAGATAGGGTTTATTAATACCACCACCGATTAAACTGCTGTTGTCTGTTGTTAATTCATTCTTGTATTACCCAAGTTTTTGTATAGAAATTTCATGTGAAAAGGAAAATAAGAATGGATGCTGGAACATTGTGAATAAAATATGAGATGTTTTTCTGTGACACAATTATAGAAACAGTCTGAAGATACAGTATGATATTACTTGACTGTTTGATTTGATTTTTACATTTGAAAAGAGAGGGCCTTTATAAATGCTGAGATCAGTCTAGACAATAGCCTTAAGCTTTAGCCAATCAGAAAAGGTCCCAAATGTCTCCAAACAGATTTAGACTTTTGGAAAATCAGATCGTCTGTCTTGCCTTTCTGTCTCCCTTTCTTCTTTTCTGACCCAGTTCTCTTCTAAATAGGAAACATCCCAAACAGGACATTTAAAAATCTATGGTGATTTCAATGTCTTATTTGAATTCCAGTAGTTCAAAAGACAGAACAAAATAGCACTGTTTTATGACCAGGTTGAGTCACTAAATTGTTCTTTAGTATGTTTAATTAAAATACAACTGGACTTCAAGAAGTTCATTTCAAGAGTTTCCTAGTATTTATACAATCTTTATTCTCTTTTTATCCTTTGAACTAGTCAAAGTGGAATTATAAATTCCCAGGAGAGATTTTTATTCTCCTAGGAATTTATGATTTCACTTCAAATACAGTAGTTCAGTGAAATATGAACTTGGAGTTTGGAATCCATGGAGAATCACTTAAAGATTTTTAATCATGTTTTTTCATTTGTCACTTTATAAAAACATTTCAATGGATTTCTCAGGAGAAATGATTGTGGTTCAAATTAGAGGGCAAGGTGTCTTGCTTTTTTGGCTCTCTAATGATAAGATTTGAAAAAAAAAACTGCAGGAAACACCTTAAAACGTATGCATTTTTATTGATTTATTTATTCACCTAGAGGCAATATATCCATATAGTTTATTATTTTTCAACTATTAAAGTTACATAGTTATTTTCTATCAAACATACTGTATAAATACGAATGTCTCTCATATTGCCAATGACACATACAGGAAAACGATGAGAGAACCTTCTGGAGATCTTCCACCTACATGAGTTAACTTGTAGGTCACAAAAGTTCAAGAAAAACATTCCATGCTTTCTAGACCCTTGGAAAATATTTACAAGGGACACTTCCTAAGTGTGGAACTGTGAACAGAGCAACACTCCTCAAAGCATTAAGGCATAAACAACATTTGAAAGGCTTGGTATTGTTGCTATTAAAGCCCCTGTCACACTGTACCAATGGATGCAAAGAGGATATAAAATGGACAAAAAAGCTTGCCATCCGTTGCAAAACGTGATGTACTCACTGCCTCCGTTTTGCTTCCTCTCTATCCGTCCAGCATCCGTTTATTGACGTTTCATCCG
>BHFT01043893.1:1991-22140 GCA_004320025.1 Laticauda laticaudata
AAAAAAAAAAAAAAAAGCAAAAAGACTCTCAGGGCATTTGTTGCAAAAGTGATGAGGGTGACTGTTAGACAAAATAGGATTTGCAGCAAGACTTAGCGTTGTAAATTTCTTCCCTGCAAAATTGTGTGTGTTTACACACGCACACACACATTTTGTGAGCACAACTTTTAACAATTCAATGCTCACTTAACATGCTTGCTTAGTCCTGAAAAGATATTTCCTGAATATTTTTTTTTTACCACATTGTAGCTATTTCCTCATTGGATATTGTTTTATATTTTATCATTGCATCAGGATAATAATTGTTCTATTGCCTCAACAATAGTATTCTCTTCTGGCTACAGAAAGATTAGCCTCTGAACATGAGAGTTGTTATTAATACATTGAATACAATGGCCTCTATTGTATACATACTGCAATATAAATCTTGAAATCAGCATACCATTTTGTTTCCCTCTTTTAAAATATTTAGGTTTTGATCCAGAACAGCTCCCAATGTAGCACAAAACTACCTCGTCATTAAAAGTTGTGCAGAATACATATGTACTACTAAACACCTATGAATCAGAAGTTTGCTCTCAGCATGAACTAGGATGGGAGATAGGATTTTATTAAAAAAATATTCTCATCAAGATACTGCCAGTAAGTAAACAGAATAATCTAATTTGCAAGTAGGTGACCTATATGTCTGGACATCACTGATTATTTCACTAATCAAATTATATTGTGTCCTTTGATGAGATGATGTTCACACTTGCTGTTTTTTTCTGCCAGATAAAATGAATTGATTCCAATCCATATTATCTTTGTTAGTCATGAACTGCTACACTGTACATCTGTCCAAGGGAAACATGAATATCTTTGCAAAATTCAATAGCGCCCAGCATTAGCTAAGAGCACAGAGAGGCACCGTTTAGCAAAAGGGAGCCGCAGCCATCAGCATTTGATTTACAAAGCTTTGTCATTGTGGTAGCAGTTCAAATGTCAGAAGATTTTTCAGTTCCCAGTCACCAACAAGCCACTCTAGGACACTTGCAAAAAATTGTATTGTGGTGCATGTGCACCTTACTGGATCCATGAATCTATGTGCTTTGAGTGTGTAACTCGATTAGCAAAATAAAAGTGACATCCATGTAGACACCAATTCTTGAAGTTACAGGCATAAATCCATGTGTGCAGAACTTTTATTTAGCAATGCATACATTTAGTTATTTCTGTGTATAGTCTATTGACTGTACAATAAATTGAGATCCCAAATTCTTATTCACAAAAGATGCAGATGTTTCTTTTTAAAGGAAAAGGTAAAACATGAACAAAGTTGCTTTCAAAATAATAGGTCCATTTGTATGTGGGAGAGAAAGAGTACACAGTGTCTGTAAGATTAGAGCTTTGTGTAAAGACAATGGAAGGAGAGCATATCCAAAAGGGAATCCTGCCACTGTGTGTGATTCTGTAGATGACAGAATGACCAAAAAAATAGAACTTCTGTATGCCTATAAAACCAGATGTGTTGAGTATGGAAGATCAAAACCCTAAAGAAAATTCCCTGAAAATTTTGAGGGGAGAGGGAATTGCCCCAGATCTGTTAGCTGAAAGTGTGAGGATTTAAAAGGGGCATTGTAATTTGAAGTCCTTTTTTAAAAAAGTTCTCAGATTATCTATTCCTCTTCTAGACTTTCAAACCCCCCAAAACATTTTTTTTTAATAATGCTCTGTTGAATTTTTTTCCATTTATACATAATACCAATAGTTATACATTATACATTTATGTATCCTATCAAAACTTACAATGCATACTTTCATACCTTATTTGTTATATGCATATAATATTATATACATTATTTACATTTTCTATTTTTATCTCTATTATCTATCCAAATAAACCATGTTTCCCATACTGCGTTGTATTCTGTGTCTGTTTTCCCTTTTAATTCCATAGTTAATTTATCCATTTCCATATACTCTAAAAAAAAATTTGATTATTAAGCTTTCTGGTGGTATAGTTTTCCTTCCAGTACTGAGCATATGAAAATCTTGCTGCTGTTAATATATGTAATATAAGATACTTTATCTTTCTATTATAGTTTTTTTAATTATTCCTAAGAGAAATAATTCCGGGACAAAATCAATTTTGTTTTTAGTTAACTCTTCCAACCATGTTTCTTGGTGGACATGCCCCAAAGCGAAAAAAATACTGGAAAAAAAAATTCATAATGGGAACTGGGTACTTCTCATAAGTCTCCCATTTTTTCAAACAAAATGCCTTAAACCTGTTTCTGATTTTTTTGAAAAAATAAATAAATCAGGAGTAAAAATAGCCTGAGCTGCTTGGAGAAGTCTGGAATTTTCTATCTTCCCCTCCCTGATTCTTTTGGTTGCCTTGAAGCCATTGGTTATACAAGTGTAAGCCCTGGCTGAAGAACCCCAAGAGGTCTTCCTTGGGAGAAGATTGACAGCTCTTCCCTCTGACTATCTCTGGGAGAGGATTGCTTGTCCGAGCTACTGCAGCAGGTCTCTAACACGCTTCCATCTTTATGACTCCAGAACCAGCAGTCGCCAGGGCCTCTTTGATGTACACATTAAAGGATCATCCGGCATGGGCCTTTGACCCTGGAACGCAATCACGCGTGTCCTAAACCCCCCACTTCCTCTCCTGAAAACGAAAAAGGGATGCTTTTGCCCCGATTCCTCCTCTTCTTATGGAAGTCTTTGGCCCCAAGCAGGCAAAGAATGGGTGGGGTTAAGGGGCGTGCATAAGCGCACCAATGTGCCTCTACTGTCCCTGTCTTAATTTTATTTGTATCTATTTCATGTATTCATAATCATGTTTATACTTTTATAAATGATCAAATGCACGCTTGATAAAATAAAGTAAAATAAAATAAAATAAAAAGTAAATTAACGTAAAGTAAAATAAAATAAATTAACATAAAGTAAAATAAAATAAAGTAAATTAACAAAGTAAAATAAAATAAAGTAAATTAACGTAAAGTAAATTAACGTAAAGTAACGTAAAGTAAAATAAAATAAATTAATGTAAAGTAAAATAAAGTAAATTAACATAAAGTAAAATAAAATAAAGTAAATTAATGTAAAGTAAATTAACATAAAGTAACGTAAAGTAAAATAAAATAAAGTAAATTAATGTAAAGTAAATTAACGTAAAGTAACGTAAAGTAAAATAAAATAAAGTAAATTAACGTAAAGTAACGTAAAGTAAAATAAAATAAAGTAAATTAACGTAAAGTAAAATAAAATAAATTAACGTAAAGTAAAGTAAATTAACGTAAAATAACATAAAGTAAAATAAAGTAAAGTAAATTAAAGTAAAGTAAATTAACGTAAAGTAACGTAAAGTAAAATAAAATAAAGTAAATTAACGTAAAGTAACGTAAAGTAAAATATAATAAAATAAATTAACATAAAGTAAAATAAAATAAAGTAAATTAACGTAAAGTAAAATAAAGTAAATCAACATAAGGTAAAATAAAATAAAGTAAATTAACGTAAAGTAAATTAACGTAAAGTAAATTAACATAAAGTAAAGTAAAGTAAACTAAAGTAAATCAACGAAAAGTAAAATAAAATAAAGTAAATTAACGTAAAGTAAAATAAAATGAGAGGAGGGGCTGTAAAAGTCGGCCTGGGCATTGGTGGCGATCGTGGGAGCGATGGGCAAGCGGGGGCGACGCCCCCCCCATCAGGAGAGGGGTGGGAAGGCCTCTACCGCGGGGAGGGGGGCACCAAGAGTGAGTGGGCATCGAGGAGACGGGCCGGAGAGCCCGGAAGAGAAGCGGGTCTTGGATGAAAAGGGGCGGGAGGGAGGCAGCGGGCTGCGTTGGGAGGCGCTCGGGAGAACTGCAGGCGGATTCAAATCTCGCCCGCTCGGGGGCGTGGAGGACGGGGCGGAGGGAGGAGGGGTAATTTCGGTTCCAGCAAAAATCCGTCCGATCGGAGCTTCTGCCTTCATCCGCACGTCTCTTTCCTGGAGAGAAACCACGAAATCCGGAGTCGCCTAAACCTCGCGCGACGATGCTTTTAACCGTTTAATGCCATCGTTGGTCATCCTGCTTACATAAACCGGCGCTTGGATAGACGGGGCCTTCGGAAGAGAGAGAGAGAGAGAAAAAGGGGGGGGGGGGAAGGGGCCGGACCTGGAGGTGCGCCAAGAACTTCTCATTCTCGGATCGCAGGGGTCTCCCACCTTGGCAAACTTTCAGCCTTGGAGGACTTCCAACTCCCAGAATTCCCAGCCAGCTTTGCTGGCTGGGGAATTCTGGGAGTTGAAGTCCTCCAGGCTGAAAGTTGCCACAGGTAGATGTGAGCCTGTCGTATCGTGGGAAGAAAATCCCCGGCGGCGCGTTGAAGCTTTCAACTTTTTCTTTTCTTTTTCTTTTCTTCGCCCCCCCCTCCTCCCCCCAGCATGCTGAATCTCGGGGCGGCTGGCCTGCAGGGAAGTAAGCTTTCTTGGGTCGGCGGTGTCCGCGATCTTCGTCCCTTTCCCACCCGGTCCCGGGTTCGGGTTCGGGCCCGGGCCCACGACCGTCGGAGCGTCGTGGTTCAATGCCAAACTGAACCGAGTCGGATCCGCGTCCGCCGAGCGAGGCCCCCAAAGCGCGCTTTCCTTCCGCTCGCTCCGAGAGTCCACGTGTCTTTTAGCTCCACTTTCCTGGCACACGCGCTTCTTGTGCTTGAGCCAAACGTCGGCGTCGGTCCCCTCCGCCTGAGCAAAAGCAAAACAACACACACACACACACACACACGACACAGAGAGAGATGCTACGGCGCGTGTGAATGCGGGCGGCTGCGCTCGTGAAGATGCGCGAGGCGAGGCTGCAAAAGGCGCCCCGCATCGTGGATTCGGCTCGCTGCGGCTTTTCTGAGAGGTCGCCCGGCGTATGTGCTAAACACCCTGTAAACTAGGTTCGCCTTTGACCTCCCCATCGCCTAGGCTTCCGACCTCTCGCATAATTGAGATTATTGATGGATTTATATCAATGGGCCCCGGGTTACACGCGAATAGAGAACGTTTTCAAACCGTATTTTCTTTCTCTCTCTTTTTTTAAATTAAAAAAAACAAAACGCGGTCTGCGCGGTCCAGAAGGAAATATGCTGCTTTATTGTAAGGAGTTTCTCAATACATTCCCTCTGAATATCTGACCGGGGAAGGGGGGGTTGTCTTTTTTCCTATCTTTCTTAATCGTCTCCCTCCCCCTCGTCATGTTTTCTTTCAAAAAAGAAAATTAAAGACCTTCTCGTTTGTCTATTTAATATTTTTGGGATTTGGGTCAGACGACCAAGCAGCCTCCTCCTCTGCCTCCTCCTTTGCCCCCATCCACCCGAGTCCCCACCCTTTTCATCATCAGCAAATAAAGATTAGGAGAGCAGATTATAAAGAGCATTTTCCGTCCTCGGCTGATCTTTATTCCGGAGCTTTTGTGATGATATTGATGATGATGATCATGGCCAAGTGGACAGGTTGATTTTTGTGTTTGGAGCTAGTTATAAAGAATCAATATTATATCAAGGGGCAACTTTCGTGATAAAGGACTTTAACCACTCTGGCTATTCATCATAAGTCTGTAGCAAGCAGATAGGTCAAAAGAAATTATATAGCACTAAAGAGTGTGTCTTCTTATCTCTCCCATACCAGGGGAATAAGGGACAAGCCGATCGATACAGTAGCTGCCGTATACTTCTTGCAATTATCAATAGCTGATTTCGTCTTTTGAGGCCTGTGCATCTATTAATACCAGCTAATAAGAATCTTCTGAAAAACGCATTTGCAACAAAATAGAAGCCGAGTTTTCTCACCAAAGGGCACGGGTCATACAGTGACTGAAATATAACTTATAACTTGCAAACAGATGCACATAAAACGTATGGGTTTGGAGGGGGGGAGCAAAGGAAGAAAATCGCATATGTCTGTTTATGGGGTGGAGGGAGGCAGAGAGGGAAAGAATATGCGAAGGTACGAGATTATGCATGTGTGGAGACACAGGAAAACACTTCTCATGCATCATTTCGTGTGATGCACATGAGTATTTGTATATGGATTGAGACACAACTACGTAGCATATCGTAAGAGTGGAGGGATAAATCCACACCCTTAGATACACTCACTGGGTGCAATTCTTTTTATTTATTTGTGGCTGGTGAATATGTGCCAAATCATAATGGCTTGGAAAGCAATTCGAGTTGGAAATCCCTGTGCACTGAATTCCAGGTAAGTATACCTAAAGTGTATTCAGTGTGATCGTTATGCCAGAGTTAAGAGTTCAGGGTCTCCCCACCTCACAAATTCCCTCCACTCCTTACAGCTTGATCTATTTATGATGGAATCTACAAACGACACGTTTTTCTTCTATATGTGGAAGGAAAACCACAAACGGCCAGAAACGAAATATTTCGGAAGCTACGAGCAAGTAAGTGTCCAGGAACCCTCTTCTTACAGGCGGATTTTGGCCGGTTTCCGTAAAGATTCTGCAATGTTATGGAAAGGGAAATTGTCTAGGCCGGCACTGAAGAGGCGAAAGTAAGATTTTGGAAAGCCTGAGTGCCGAAACAGGCTGCATCCATCTAAACGGCAGACATAGCTGCTTTCTGCCAAGGCGACATGCTACTCTTTTTCCCTTCTCCAAAATCGTCACGGAAAGGAAACATCTATATAATTGACATTTGACGTGCCGTTTGGATTAAGCTGTGGTAGACCAAAACAGAGATTCCCCTTTGATGGAAACATTTATCATCCTGATTGCTCCGCAGTGGAAGGTAGTGTTATCAAATACTTCCCCCCCTTCTTTCCCCCGTCCCCCACCCCCCATATAATAATATTAATCTGCCTAATATCTCCCACTCAAGGGTGGACGGAGTTCCCGTGGATTGTAAACCAGCCCCGCGGAGTTTCGGAAGGTCTGTGCGCCAGGGCGCGCTCACTCCCAAGGAGGAATCTGACTGACACGCAGAAGTTTTCCCAGGAAAAATAAAGGACTAGGCGGGAGGCCCGAGAAAGAGGCAGAATCTGGAGAGATGGAAAGAGAGAGAGAGAAAATCTGGAGGGGGTTTGGAGGTAGACCAAAAACAAACACAAAAAAACCCACCCCACCAACGTCCAAAGCAAATTCTTGTCATGGTGAAACTGGCTGAATACTTCACCCCTGTGAAGATCAAACCCACTGTTTGTTTGTTTGTTTGTTTGTTTGTTTATTTTAAGGCCCTGTGCCTTGAGGACGTCTCCCGGAAGTGTCAAACCCACTTTCGGTACACGTGAGTCTCTCTCGGAAGGCGTTGGGGTTTTTCAGCCAGAGTCTCGCGTTAGATAGCTAGTTATGCATATACACACGGGAGATTAAACTCTTTAGCCCTTTTCCTCTTGAGAAATCAATCTTGCAGATCGGCTGCCTTCCCCGGCCCGGCCCCCCTCCCTCTTTCCTGCCGCCGCCGCCCTTCTCCTACCCCGCTTCCCAGTGGCACAAATAAACGGAAACGGCTTAATTGTGCGCCCCATTAATGTTATAATAAAATACTGCCCTAATTGGAAAAATATTATTATTAAGCAGACAAAATGATTACGTGTCTCCTTTTCAGATGGAAACACCACCGCAGAAAGAAGGACAATTAACAGATTAGATTTAATTGCAGGGGGGAGGGGAAGAAGCAAGTTTGGGTCTGATGAGGATTCCTCCCCACCACCACCACCTATTAAGTATTAAGATATCGCTTTTCCATAGCCCCCCCCCCCTCCTCGAGGGGTGAAGAATATGGATGCAAATGATATCTACACGTTCATGCTCCCTAGTTGGGTTTTACAGATTAGTCAGCCTCTTTTTCTGTGCCGAGGCTGGTGCTGTAAATCCGCGTGCAGATGTTCAGTTAATCTACCGTCCAAAATAGGTTTGTACTGAGGAACACATTTGGTTTCTTTTATTTAAAGATCAAAGATCAAAAGCGAACGCTATTGAAAAGTTTCTGTGTGAAGGGTGGAGGGGAACACAACCCCACGCAAACGTTTGGGCGTGCTTGCGCGCGCGTGAACCGGCTGGAAGGCTGTTAAGATTGTAAAGTTGGGATTCTTGGCAGCCTAAAGTGGTTTTTTTTTTCTGCTGCTCGTACACTTTCTTCCTGTCCACAAGCCGAATAAACACCGCTGGATCCAGGGACATTTACTCTCGAGTAAACACACAGAGGCTTGCGCTTGTAAATCAGCCTTTCAACGTTTGAAGCCACCGGATTTGGCACTTTTGCTTTCCAAGCGGGATCTGAGAAAGTTTTGAGGAGGGGACGGCCGGCAAGCAAGTTACAGAGGACGACTGATCCTGCACATAAAAGACTTTCCTCTGGAGGTGGCCCACCCCACCAACAAATCCGAGGAAAGGGGGGGAGGGGTGTTGTTTTGTCTTCCAACCCCCCCCCCCCAAAGCGNACCCCCCCCCCCCAAAGCGATTCAAAACTTCAGAGGTCTTTAAACGCACGGAATGCCCTCGCCCTTCTTCTCCTCTCCGGAAACAAACAGATTTTGCGCGCTTTTAAAGCGAACCCTTCAGAATACAATATATCATTTAACAATCTGAAACTCTGTAAATGTTTGCTCTGGCAAAAAAAAATAAAAATAAACAAATCTGCCAAGGGATTCCTTTTTAAGTCATTTGTACATTACGCATTCTGAAGTGGACCTTCTCACTCCACCCCGTTTCCTTTTATAAATTTGTTTTTTATAGCTTTATAATTTGTTTTTTTTTTTAAAAAAAAACTTTCCCATTTCTCTCAAAAATCGGGGTGGAATTTGTTTTCTAGGAAACAAAACGTCCGCGCCGCTCCTTTTAAAAGGAGGCGGATTTCCTTAAATCCAAAGAAGATGAGCCTTTGTGACTGGAGACCGTAAGAAATGACCTGGCCGGGTTAAAATGGGCATCTATTTCCGTTCTGATAGGGCGGCTAGGAACAGCAGGTCTGTTGCCTTTGGAGGCAGAAGGTACCTCGAGGCACGCGCTAAGGCGAGGTTCAGTTCTTTTCTTGCAAATGGATGTCATTGACTCCAAGGGGCCTTCCCTTGCCCCGTAAATGGACTTAAGGTCCTCGCCAAACGAAAGAGCCAGGCCCCCCTTTCCGCCCTCTTCAGGGTGGTCGACAGACGCATCAGCCTGGCTTGAATTCTCCAGTCCCAGCTGAGAGGACTTTGCGAAGCAGAGCCTGTTGCCCGCCTTCACCTGGATGCCCTCCTCGCCTCCCCACCCCTCCCCATTTTCACATGCCGGGACTGAAAGGGGCTGTTGGTGTGACAACGCCCGCCCCAAACCCCTGGGCCTGATTTGTAGACAGCTCTTTCCTCTCCCAGCATCGTGGGAAATCGCATCTCTCTTTCCGCCTCCCACCTGAGGAGAAAGGATGCTAAGGATGGCCCGGTCCGGAGGGCTAAAGGCTGGGTTTCCCTTCACCCTATTCCGCGGAACCAAAATTAAAAAGGGGGGAGGAAACTAAAGACAGACTAAGGAAGAGTGAAAGAGAAAGTCAAGAGAAGTGGGTTGGGAACCGAACTATACACGCCCCAAATTGCCACGCGGTGTGAAAATAAAAAGGAAGGCTATTTGGGGGCTTACTTTCTCGGCGCAAGGAGCCAAGAATTGGATCCGAGGGGGAGGGAGGAATAAGTTAAATAAGCCTTTGTTGATTTGGAGATCAAATCTAAATATTGACGCGGTCTGAAAACGTGCGTCTTTTTTTTTCTTTTTCTTTCTTTTTTTTTAAAGGGAGGAATGTGGGGGGAGGGGGGAGGAATGCCTAAATCAGAAATCGGGTCACTCGAACTGAGGTTAAATTTATGGAGTTTTACAACAAAAGGGTAGAGGGCGAGGCAAGAAAAGCCGAGTAAGATGAACTCGGTGAATCAGATGAACTCTATCGGCAAAAGTTTATCCATTGAAGCCAACGTCCCGGGAAGAGAGGCCAGTTTTGGGATGGCGTGAAGGGCCAGCGATAGATTGAAGGAAAGCCCCCCTTTCCACAAATCCTCCCAGGTTCCTTTCCCGCGTGGAGGGGCGCTTGTTTCCTGACCTGCAGCGGGGCGACCTGAGGAAGCCCGTCGCCTTCTCTCGCGAAAAAGGATCCACCGGAGGTAGAGCGAGATCAAAAGCAAGCCAGCGAAATTAAGCGCTGGTTGCAAAACGCTGACACGGGAGTGGAGAAGGGGTATCGGCGCACAAGTAGAGAAGAAAAACCCGAAACATGCCGGGATGAGATGGGATGCGGGGGAGGGGGGGGAGAGAGGAGGGGACAATTGCACCGCTGTTTTTGTTACGAGCGCTCGGAGGACCGCGAGGCAGGCGAGCAGGTTCGTGGCTGTCGTAGCTGTGCAGCCTGGTACCAGAGGGGTGTCTTCCGCGTTTACTTTCTCCTAAGAGACGGAGGAGAGGGGGAGAAAACTTGTGCTTCCAGGTCGCGTTTCCCTTTTGGGGAGGGATCTGGCTAGCAGAAGCGCTTCTAGCTTAATCCAGCTTCAATCCCTTCTTTGCCCCGGGCCAAATCACCAGCAAACAGAGCGGGGACGGCGAAGGGAAGGGAAGGGAAGGGGAAATCCAGGCCTGGAAAGGATCGGAAGTTAGGGCAGGGAATTCCCTCTCTCTTCAAAGAGAGCGAGTGTAGCGACTGGCCTCCAAAAGCCACGGGTGGGCGAGAGTTTCTTGAGGGGTGCTCTCAGTGCCGGCTGGGCGACAGCAGCAGCGAAGGGTGGAGACGGAAGAGGAGGAGGAGGAGGAGCCGCCGCTCCAGCCCCGCCGCTCTCAAAACTGGAAAGTTTCTCTTGCCGAAATCAGCGACGCCCCGGCTGCGCGCATTCCTCCTTTCCCAGCGCGCGGGGAGGCATCGATTGGCGAGCGCCCTTGTGCCAAGCCGGCCTCGCGCCCAATCGAGGCTGCGGGAGAGGCGAGGAGGAGAAGGAGAGCGGAGGGGGCCAGGAGGAGGAAGGGGCGGCGGAGGCGAGGGGATACCCTCCTCCGCCCAGCAGCACAACAATCGACACCTTCGCCCACCAACACACCCAACCCCCCACCCACTCCTCAAAGGCTCGCTGGGGGTCGCCGTCGGCGCCGGCTTAATATTTCGCCGGGGAAGCGGGATTGTCTCTTTCCAAACAAAAGCGAGATCCTTGGCACGGGAGGAGCAGCAAACTCAACGCGGGCGGCGGCAGGACGAGAACAAGTCTGGAGGAGGAGTGGCACCGAAGAGGGGTGCGGGGGGGGGGCCGCGGAGAAACCTCGCCACCTGTCTCGGGGCGAGAGGGGTGGACCGGAGGGAGAGAGAGAAAACTTCCGACCTCCGGACAACAGGAAATGACCAGCTCTAGCCCCAGCGGCAAGAACCAGGCGGCTCTGGACGGGAGAGGCTGTTAAAAGCACAAAGGAGGGAGGACGAACGCGAGAAGCGAAAGGCTGAGAAGTGCTCGAAGTCTCCGAGTTTCGCTGTTTACTTTTTCTTCCCCACCCCACCCCCCTTCTTCCTCTCCCACCCCAACAGAAGCCGCTTCCGGGCCAGGCTCGAAGGAATAAAAACTACGGGAGAATAGGCAGCGAAAGCAAAAGAGAGGAGGGAAAATATATTGGTTTTTATATATATATATATATATATATAAAGTCTCCCATCAAGAACACTTAAGAGGCGCCGCAGAGAAACTTTAAGCGCGATGCAAAATAACTTCTGGGTAGAGAGGAACCTGGAAAAAAGACAAAGAGTGATGTAATTTCAAGAGAGAGAAAGGAGAAAACAACAGCGAGGAAAACAAGGGAAGCAGAGCTCCCCAAAAGCAAACCGCGGAGATCCTGCCCGTCTCCCAGCAGTGAAGCTTGTGCACCTATGTTGTGTAAAGTCAATTGCACACCCGCAGAAAGTGGTCCCCCCCGGACTGCGCGCGTGTGTTTTGCCGCCGCCTGTGTCCCTTCGGTTACTGCCGCCGTCGCAGTCGGTGCCACTCGCAGGAGGCGCTGCCGGTGCCGGGCAGACGCAGCATTTGGCCGAGCGGAGCGTCTAATTGCCGAACGCCCTCCCGCATTTACATATGCAGCCCGAGTCCACTGGAGCCGGGCCAATCCGCGCTTGCCCCCAGCATCATTAATCGCCCTGCATTATTCACAATCATAATTACTGAGCCCCATGCGCGAGCCGCGCAGCCGCCCTATCTTTGCAAGCGCGCTCGGCACACAGCCCCGCGCAACACCCCGCCCGGCCGGCTCGTCCGCCGCCGCCGCCGCCGCCGCCGCTTGGCTCGCTGGCGAATTTTATTTATTCCGTTTTTCTCTTTGCACGCACGACAAACCACCCAACCCACCCCCCTCGTCGCCAAACAACAAAACCGCCCCCGCCGCGCTATTTGTTGCCGGTGAAATAAGGAGGGGGGATTTGGTGGCGGCGTTTCGACGCCACATACACTTTTTCCTCGCCACCAAGTCTTTTTTTTTTTTTCCCACCTACTACCCACCCCCACCCCTCTCCCCGCAGCGCTCACCTCTCGCCGATGTCTCTGCAAAAAGCAGGCACAAGGAGCCACCTCAGCTAGCAGTATGTCTCGACGAAAAGCAGGCTAAACCCCAACATCTCAAATCCGACGAGGGAGCTACAAGCTGAAAGTGTTTCCCGAACAAGGTAAGGCGGGAGGGCAAAGGCAGGCAAGGCAAAGCAAGCGGGGATTGGGCGGCCGGAGTCGGTGCCTACGTGCGCCTGTATCTGCGTGTGTGTGTGTGTGTGTGTGTGTTTGTGTTTATGTGCGCGCGCGATGGGTGTTTTCTCAGCCGCGGGGATCTGGTGGATTTTACTCTCTTTGGAGGGAGCTTGAGCCAGCCTCAGAGAAAGCCACCTCGGGAAAGAGGTAAGAGAAACTCGGGTGGGAGTTTTAAAGTTTCAAGCGGGTTAAAGCCGAAGTTTTCGCCCTCCCTCCCTTGTGCTTTTCGGAGCAAGTGTTCGCTTCCGCAACGAAGGTCCCTCGCTGGCAAACTCGGCGTGCAGGGAGGGCTTGAATTATGGCTGGAATCTCGGGGGGGGGGGGAGAGAAGAAGAGAAAGAAAGAGAGAGAGTAGTTAGACCGTCCCCCGTCTCGGGAGTTGGAGGGTGGGAGCGAGAAGGACGTATTACAAATTCGCGCTCCCCCCCCCGCCAAACGCCGCACCTCCGCCCCGAGCGCGCCGCTGCTGTTTTCTCGCCGCCGAGCCTTGGATTTTGCCGCCTTTTCTTTTCTTTCTTTCTTTCTTCTTTTTTTTTTTAAGTCTGCGTTTCTTTCCTCGTGCTGACTTTTGGACCGAAACGGCGCTTTCTTTTTTCTTTTTTTTTTCCCTTTCTCTTTTTCCTGCCTTCCAGCCGTTCGTCGTCCCCGTTCCCCGAACGGCTTGCCGCCGCCTTTTTGCCCTCACTGCCAAGAAAAAGTTGCCAAGAGAGTTGAGGTGGGGGGGAGGGAGGGGGGAGGGAGGGAAACCACAGCGTGAAAATCCTTTCTTGATCTTTACATGGATGTGTGACCTCCCTTCCCACCCACCCGCCCCCAAAACCCCAAACCACCCCGGAAGCGGCCCGCTGGAGGCGGAGGCGGCTTCCCTGTCCCTGGATAAAGGAATAAGCCCCTGCGAGCCGCTCCCGCCCTCGGCTGCCCGCGTCTGAGGGGGAGGGGGGGGAAAGAAATAAAAATCATTCCTTACGCGGTTCGTTTCGCATTTTACTCTGAAGTAAAACCTCGCCGGCGGGCTCGGCTGCTTGGCCGGCTCGATTCGGATTAGAGTTTTAAGTGCAATTCCTAAAAGTAACCGAGGGGGAAGTGCTGGGGGGGGGGTTCCTCAGCGTCTCTTCCTTCCCCCACCCCACCCCAGGCACACACACACACACACACACTGAGCAAAGATTGCGCAGGATTAGTTTTCGGAAGGGAGGTTTCGCTCCGGTCTGCCGAAATTTGGGATGTAGGCCTGCCTGGCTGTGGGGTGGGTGGGGGGGTGGGACTGTTTCCAAAGGCTAGGGAGTGTCCCATAAATAAGTAGAGGTGGGTCAGATGTTCAAAGGCAAAAGAAAAGAGGTCCCTTCTAAATGTTAGGGAACAGGGGGTGACACCTGGGAATAATTGTCACGGCCTAGGGTGGATAAATTGTCTGCCCTGGGGCAGAGCTTAACTTGCCTCACGCCTGCTTTCATTTGCCACCACAATTGCCATGAAGATGTTCTTGGGTTTTCTTAGGATTTGAGGTGGATTATAAAATGGGATATTCCTTCAGCGCTTATTGAAAAGATTTTTTTTTTTTAAAAAAAAGAATCTATTTGGGCCCCTTGAGGCCAAGAGAGCCTGCAGGCATGCTCAGGGTGCTTATAAAACAAGTTGCATCTGGTTTCAAAATGGTTTATCTGCAGTTGGTTGAAGGGCTTTTTGAGCTGTCTTTAGAAGTCAATTTGGAATATTTCTAAGCTCCAGAATCTGCATATGACATTAAAGTTTACCTATTCTGAGGGTTGTTTTTTTTTCTCTTGAACCTCAGATTGCATTTTTTTTTTCAATTATGAAGGCCTTTCTGTGGTTATCACTTAAAATTTCCATGCTGATCATGATAGTGATAAAGAGGCAATCTTTGGGAGAATGATTCTGTTGCCCCTAGCTTCACTGGTTTCGTTTTTTAAAAAGAATCTGCAAGGAAAACCACACATTTAAATACTTAAGGAAAAAAAATACCCCCACACTTCATTGGGCAAGAGGGGCTTGTGGAGAGAGAGAACTAAGTCACAAAAGATCTTTGGCTACTTTAAATCATCACAGCAGCCTTGCAGTTTAGTGCAGCATGAACTGACTTCCCAAGGTAAATGCATTTGTTACATTGGCAATTATTCAGAACTTGTAATTCCCTCCATCTTTTTATTTAAAAAAAAATAAGAAAGTTCTTGGAAAGAAGGGAAAGGCTGACCACTGCTGATTTGAACAGCTTCTTGGATAATGGTAATAATAAAAATGAAGTGAAACAAGTTTCTTGAAGGATAGTTCAAATTAAAACAAGAGATTCCTTATTTTACAATGTTTTTTTAAGCCTTCCGGATACTTCAATAAAAACAGGATATTTATCTTTAGTAAAAGAAATATGATAGGAAAAAAATCTATCAGGGTGGATTGAAAGATTGGTTGGTTTAAGAATGTAAACAATACTCTGAATACTTTAAAAGTTAACAAGGAAAAAGCTCAGAGCCTCATTATGGCACTTTGGGCGAGTTAATAAATTGAAGAAAATTGTTCAACTAGGAGGTTTTTTGTTTTGCTTAGTAAGTCTTATCTATGTAGCCATGTCACCTAAGATCAGAACAGGAGATATGCTAAAAAGAAAAGCTTGCATATGGTGTGTAGATTAAGAACAAAGAATCTTTTTGTCATGGAAATGGATTTTCTCTCTCTTTTTCCCCCTTTTTTGGGTTTTTTGTTTTGTTTACTTCATCACATAGAATTTCTCACACTTGGTTTGTTTTGTATCGCCCTCAATGACTACATGATCAAATGAATGGATTTATTTCTGGCGAATAAGAAAGACAGTCTTCCCATCAAAAGGACTACATTGCATCCCAGTGAGGAATTTTAAAGCGTTATTATTGTGGTCACTGAATAGCTCAAAATCGGCTTTACTAGCAGCCTTAAAAATGCAACAATGTAAATACTTCACTATTTTAGAGAATTGTGATCAAAATGTGCTATTCTCTTATGTAATGCATGTCAGTATATAGAACATAATATATGTTGATAATGAGTTACATGCAGAGTTCTGCAATTTCAGAGCTCTGATTTACCAAAATCAGATCAGGAGCTAAATTGGTTAAGTTTTCTACATTTCTATTTATTTGTACTTAGTTCAAATATTTTGCCTGCAAAAAGATTTAACTAGTTGTGTATATTCTAGAAAAGATTATGTTGTAATTCAGACATATCAGGCATTTTCACTTTACAATTGTAAGCAATGCTACTGTTCCTGATTCTTAGTTCAGCAACAGGCCAAAACCAACACTTTTACCACATAAAACCTGCAAAAAAGTGCAAATAATATTTTTCAAAGATACCCACTATACTTACCTTATTCTCTTCAGTATTTTAATTTCTGACTCTCTAAAAGAATTCAAGCTATTGCAACATCCAGTAAATATGCTCATTATACATAAAAATACACACTTAGTGCTGCATTTTAGGGATATAATTTATTAAGAAAAGCTGTTAAAAATAGGTATACTTTTTCCTTTACAGAAAGAATTTACACAGTAGCAGAAAGAAATATGACAGTTTGACAGACTAAAAGATAAATATCAGGCTATATTTAAAATTATATGAAGACCAGTAAATTTAGGTAGCAGTCTTAAAATAGACATTTTAGAATCACATTAATTATTCGGACCTATGGAGCAATGGGACTTTTTTTTTCATAAAGCAGAACACTGCCAGAGATCCCAAAACTGGTCAGAATAACATAAACTACTACATTTAAATGTTTGTTGTTGGAGAGAGAGCTCATGCTTTTGGTAATTTGGAAAATGAGTGCTTACATGCAGTGATTAATTAGAATCTACATAGTGGTTGATGCTGACAAGTCATGAACAAAAGGTATTTATGCACAAAACATTTAAAAGGATGCCATATTGAAATAAATGGTCATTATAGAGTGGCAAAATATCTGAAGGAATTGTTATAAATCCCAAGATAGTTAATTTGCTATTCCATATGCTAAATGAGTTAATCTCAAGAATCAGAAGAATTTACATCTCCATTTTAACATTTCTCTAAATCAACAGATTACTTGTGCTATAGAACAGTCTTGTTTTGTTACAACAATTGGAAACACTGCATTCGCTTAGGAACCAGATGCATTCACCAATTTGTGGGGGGAGGGGTACCACGTAGCACTTTCAAGTGGATAATAATTGAATAGAAATTAGCTATAAAATTGCTAAAAGGGATTTCTAGAATGCAATTTGTACAGATTAAAGTAACATGGTTTTTTGTTTGGTTTCAGTTTAAAGTGGACCAGCTCTTAGAATAATGATAGGTGGTTTTCAAATAATTGTAAAATGCATTTATATTGTATTAAGGATCTTTATGACATACTAAATTTGTTTTAAAAACCTGTTCACCATAATTCTTATCTTTGAACTTTACA
Source organism: Laticauda laticaudata (assembly GCA_004320025.1). Lineage (NCBI taxonomy): Eukaryota > Metazoa > Chordata > Lepidosauria > Squamata > Elapidae > Laticauda > Laticauda laticaudata. The sequence continues at coordinate 19,130 of BHFT01043893.1, forward strand.
TCTTTCCAAAATCCAGTTGTAACATTTTATTCCAGTTCATCATTTAGTTACTTTGTTTATTTATTCCTTTGAATATATTCTTTAAAAAAAACGTTCCTGTTTACTCTGAAGTAAGTTCATTTAAATTAAATTCAGTAGGCTTATTCCAGTAGATATGAGATAGTAGAATTAATGTTCATAAAAATCATATAAATAGAATGTGTTGCTTTCTATTATATTTAACTTATAACACTCTTAAAAAACAGAGATGATATGAAACGTTTAATTAAACATTAAATTTTGTGATTTTTTTTTAACAAATTGCCTTTTAAAATAATAAAAGGCCCTTGTATTTTCCAATTTTAAAACAATTACTTAAGATATTAGATTTATTATTAGTGTGAGGGAGGTGAATTACCCTATATTGTGCACAGCTGTATAGTAAATGTTCACATTATATTTTATATACTATTCAAACTAAACTAAAGGATGGTTTAATAGCATGTTAATTAAAATTTGCTGATGTTAGGATACAAATGCAAAAATAAGATAGTGTAATTTTTGTGTGTCGTTACTGCTGGAAGGGAAGAAGTATATGTGCTCCCAAAAGTAAAAATATTCCAAACATTAATTATATGTATATGATTAATATCAGCTAAACATTCAGGTTCCTAAACATAAATATTGATTACTTATTTCTGAAAATATTTTAATATTTTATTGAAATACAATTTTAAAGCAAAAAAATGCAAATGTGTTACTTTGGGTGAAGCACTAAAAAGCAAAAGCTTTCAATTTTTTTTTGCATGATTTATTGACTGAGTGCCAAACCAACAGTGAACTATCTAGAGAATATTCACTGATACAAACAAGATGTATTAAAATTTGAAAATAATGAAATAGACTGTTGTAATTGATATAAATAAATAGCTTCTTACATAGTTTAAAGAAATAAAAAAATTAAACATACTGAAATGATACATTTTTTTATTCAAAATGGCTTTAAGCTTTAAAAATACGAGCAAGATATCTAGGACAAATAAAAAGTATATTTTTTCACAATAAATAGCAATATGTAGATCCAAAGTTATATTCATAATATTGCAATTTATAGTGTAGAATTATATTTCCCTACAGATAAAAAGTATTCATTTCATTTTACAGAAAATGGTTTTATAAGGATCTATTTATATGTGAAAAGTGAAAAAGTAATACATTCTTATACCAATTTGAGAACAATCCTTCTGAAATCTATTGATCTTTATTCAGAGTAAAATCAGGATTCTTATCAAATTCATGACAAAACATACATTATTTAACTTTTGAGGTAAATACTTTTGAGAGCATTTCTATTGCTAATTGCATACAGAAAACGGCAACAATCCTGCAGAAGGCAGTCCTGTAAAAAGTTTTCACTATTACTTGAGAAAATAAGAGCATCAATAGAAGCTTAAACCCTTTTTTTTTGGACAACAGAATGCCTGTATATTTTTAAAAAGTAATGCATGCATGTTATTTTTAGTGTTTGAGACCAAATCATTTCTGTTTCCTGTGTCTTCAGTGTTGAATGTAGTAGAGAGTTTCTTGTTTGTTTTCAGTGAAAAGGTAGGATTGCTGGAGTGCCAACAAGCTCCCAATGAACTTTCCCTGAGGGTGGATAGTTAGAAGTGCTTTGACAAGGTTTGCTGATTTAACCTTTGCTTGTTTTGCCCTGCCAGGGGTGGCCACTAGTTGTCAAGCTCATAATACAATTAGTACATCTGTGCAGTTGACCTTGGCAGCATGGCTTACCACTTGTTGTCTTAAGTGTTAACATCAAATCTGAGTGTCAACTAGAGATACTTATGAGTTTTATAAGCTATATTTTATACAACTTATCGAATACCTATGTAGTTCAACTCCCAAGCTGGCAATACTAAGAAAAGAGTTGTGGTTTTACACAGTATTTCATTGCTTGATTAATCTTATATGGTGTCATTTATTTTGGTTAGCAAAATAACAGTGATTGGTCTTTCTCTAAGCTAATCTTCATTATTTCAGTGCATCAATATTTCATTGCATATGCTTTATTAGGAATATCAATTTATGTAATATCAATATTATGATAAATTTTATAATGCTTCTTGGCTGAATTTTCAATCTTGATCAATACATATGCAAACACCTCTCCTGTTTTCAGTGAAGCAGTGCTCAGTGGCAAATTTCATAGTATCAATATATATGAATATATCTTCTAGCGTTCTGCCTGTTGGTTTATATCTTTGAAAGGTTATACAAAAATGGATCAGTCTGTTATATTATTTAGATCCCTGGTAGACCTTGATTTCTGTTTCACCTTAAATTAATGAAATACTCAACGTTTAATACTGCATTAACTCCCAATAAACTCCTATATCACTGTAGTCTAAATATTGTATACCAACTAATTTACATGGAAGTTTAGCGTACAACTGAATATTTGAGATTTCAGTCAAACAGATACAGTAATTACATTTTAATATGTTATGTGCTGATAATATTTTATCAGCAGACAAAATGTAGAGTTTTTGATCTGTTTTTAATCTGAATTCACAAAGCCTTAGCAGTTGGTTAAGTATTGCATATACTCTCTGCAGAAGGCACATGATGACTATGCCACAGGTGACTGTTAACTTAAATTGTGAAATTTAGGCCACTAAATAGATTGAAAGAAATATATCAGGGCAATGGAATTTTTGCATAGCAAGAGTGCCCTCCACTGTTCAGATTTATATTGTCGGCTTATGAGGCCTGTAGAAAAAGGATAGAAATTTTGCTATTGCACTTGAAATTTCTTCTACATTGTTAAACACAGTAGGGGTCTCTATTTGTCTCCTCCTGTTTCACAGCTTGGGCTCTGTGTGTGATAATTCATCTTTCTTTATGGGATTCAAAGCTATCATAAAAAAAATTAAAAGAATTAATTCAGAGAAAAAGGAGGAAGAATATATATATATATATATATATATATATATATATATATATATATATATATATATATATATATATATATA
>BHFT01043893.1:22149-27149 GCA_004320025.1 Laticauda laticaudata
TATATATGTGTGTGTGTGTGTGTGTAACATTAGTTCTTAATGAGGAAAATGTGTTTGATAACATATTAAGGAAACGTCATTGTACAAACTAAATATTTTAAAATGTGTTGAGATTTATTTTAGTAGTTATTGTAATCTAAAATCGGACTGAATTATTCACCAATGTACACATTAAAAGGAAGTTGTGCAAGATGTTTTCATACTGTTTGTGTCAATGTAGAGATAAAGGCATTTACAGTTGCATTTTTTCATTGCACATGTTCCTCAAATTGGCTAAATTAGGCCATTAGAGGAAAATGAATATATTTATAGATGTTGGGATTTTCTGTCCTGACATGCTGAATGAATGTATTTATTCATAGCCATTTAGTGTGGAATAAGTGTAAAGTGTAATTTTATAACTGTTATTATTGTGGTTGATAGCAGAATGCTGCCAACTTACTCTTGCCAGGTAAGTAAGGCTGCAATCCTAGGCAAGTCTATTTGAAAAGAAGGTTCACTGAATGTATTGTAGTTACATTCAGCATAGATACATCTTATCACTATATCTTATTATTTCGTTAAACTGTATCTATGTTGCACCTGCCTTTTAAACATGCAATCATTTAAAGGAATGTGAAGAAACAGTTTCCTTGGAGAAAATGTAATGACTTAAGTAATAATTTAAAAGGTTCTCATTTTAAAAAGTAACAATGATACAGTGAAATAGAGAAAGTGCTTACTGAGACTGGCATGGTTTTTATGCACAGGTTTTTATGTTTCAAAGCTGTTTTGCAGTTAAGAGTTGTTTAGGGGAGCATTCTTGCAACTTTTAAGATTTTTTTGTTTTTGTTAATCCATTTATCTTAAAAGACGTTTCAGTAATAGTTAAATGTAATAGAGGTTAGTTACATGACCACTGGGCCTTCTCTCTAATGGATAAGCTGTACTACTTCCAGTAGAAAGGAGTAAATGTTCTAATATCGTTCTCATAAAATAAATATTGGGACAGAATGTATTATAAACACTTGGCACTATTGCAAACTGAGTTTGTTTTAATGCTGAATATTTTAATATTCCCACTTCCTTTTCTTTCTGTTTTTTCCCCTCTCATTTTGTTGAGAGGGACATGTTTCATACAGGAATATCATAAGAAGAAATAATAAAGACAATTCAGTAATTACCCACAACAGTATTTTTTCACTAATGTGGTTGGAATTACTGAAATGTCAGTTTTCACTCTTGTTTTTTACATACAGTAACATTCACAGTTCAGATGTCCTTAATGATTATTGGCTTCTGTCCAAATATTTTGATTAAATTATTTCAGAACATCAGACTGCATATGACATGAGCAAAGATCCAAGCCAAGTGATATCATGAAAAAGCCATGAGTAACTTGATGATCTAAAGAAGAAAACGAGATATTTTATTTTGTTATTACCTTATTTTTCCATTTAGATTAAAGACTGACTTGGCCCTAAAGCTGAAGCAGTTTCCGTATATTTCTCTGGAATATAATTCCAATAATTGGTTTATAATTGTAGTACTTTCTCATAATTTATAATTCCTATCAACATTCAGTGTTATAAAGAACATACAGTTTTCAAATATATTTCTTTAATGAAAATATGTCATCAGGTCATTCTTAATAGGATCAGACTTTGAAGCCTTTCATTAAAAGATATATATGTATATGTATATATAATGGTTGTTCTATTTCAGTCAGAAGAGGGAACTCCATATACAATTCTTAATTTGTAGGAATGTTTATTTAAATAATATTAACTTATTAACTGAAAAGCTCTTTTAATGCATTTTTCCATTCTTAATGTACCTTTTATACAAAATAACTGCACATGAAAATATTTTACACACTTTTGAAGATGTGTAGGGTATGAATACATTTGCATATTAAATCTTGAATAAGAATTTTTTTGTATTTGAATCTTGAGGACAACTTCAAGTTTCTGCATTTCAGAAGGATTGAACTGTAGTTGTTAATAGGTTATCATGAAACATTTGATGTATTTTCAATATTATGTTATTTTATTGGTAGATGAAATTTAAAAAAAAAAAACTGTTCCTAGCTAAAATATGTCTGTTCTTTATAGATTAAAATATGTGTCAGTTTTTAAGAGAGTTTGATTTTTATGTTAGCGCTCTGAAATCTAAAATACAAGTGCAGTTTCAGGAAAAAAATCTTCAATATCATAAAATGTAGTTTGATTGTCTCATTATTTTTATATGGCCATGATAAACTTGAGACCAAACTGTCTGGGAGAAGCAGTTTTAAAGTTCTATATTTAACATTGGAATTTTAATTTATTTTAAAATAATTCATTTTAAAACTCCAGTACATACTATCTTCTAACAGTGGTACTCTAATATTTCTGTACAAAATGTTGGTAAGCACATACATATATCTTATTTTATTCTGAAATTACTGAAAAAAAGTCATTTCCTACTGATTATCTGACAACTTAATAAGATTTAAACTGAAATTTCCTTTTCCAGACCTAGTTTTCTATATCATTTTGACTCTTATATTGCCCTTTGGGCCTTCAATCTTAAATGTGCTTACTAGTACTAACATATACCCTATGTTTTAAACTGTGTGGTCAACATGAACTGAAATAATGTACAATGTAAAAATCATGTAAAACTTTTGTGTACATAAAGATTCTACTTTAACCATCTAATACACTCTTTACTTTTGCATTTAAAATTAGTACATGCTTGATTTATGTTTATAGTTTTTAACCCAACTATAATTTGAACTCCCAAATGTATCAGCAGACGATGTTTAGAAAGCTTTGTTTGCTGTAACATTGTCATAGATGCCTAGCACTTGAGTATCCATGCCAGTTTTTCTGAAGAACACGAGTATACTTTACATGTGGAACAGTAGGCCATAACTGTGGCTTGTTAGTCAGATATTATCATATTAGCAGAAAGAATACATTAAATAATAATTTATTTTTTTCAATATAAACGATGTCACAACAGCTTTTTTAGAATAAGCTACTTCAAGAACACTGATTTAAATTGTTGCCATAATAACTGTTAAACAGGTAAATTGATTAGGGGCATAGAATGAACTCGATCAGTATTGTGGATTGAAGTCCACAATAGTTACTGCGGTAGTTCTCCTGTATTTTGATTACTGAACATAAAGATTACTGAACATGAGACGGAAAGATGCACTCAAATAATTACAAATGTTACATCACGAGTATGTGAGGATGTTTTGAATTGCAAAGTGATACACTCCTGACCACGTGGATTGTTTTTAACTTTTGGTTTTTTATTTCCTTAAAAAAAACCTTGCTTTTGCAAAGTTTGAATTGAAAACTTGCAGTAGCATGCATAAAATGTTTGCAAAAACATTTTGCTCTAAATTCTGATAGGTAAAACTATTTTGATTGACACTGTTAGAATGGCTGGAAATTAATTTTTTCATATATGTTCGATTACAGCTATGAGCAAGCATCAAATTTGTAGACAGAGCTAGTTCTTAAATTTTAAGGGATGAATATATAAGAAATATTGTTCATTATTATTTTGTATATTCTATACTTCGATGACAATTTTAATGTGAAGTTCCAATGATCTACTAATATTTAAAATAATTTCCTATTCATTTTAGAGACTCGCAAATATGAATTAACAAAACAAAAATAAAATCACAAATACAAACTAAGCTTCTATCTTCTCCTGTTGTGTTTTTAAAGAATGCTGACTCTTCATTTGAAAAGCCAGTATGACTAAAATCAAGTGATCTTACCTGAAATTAAATATGTCAAAAACATTTCCTAAAACTATAAGATTAAATCTTTAGGTAATCTCTTTGGAGCTACGGCTTTTTCCACTAGTAAAATGCAGTTTAAGGATGTACTTTCTATTTTATGAAATTAAGTTAGCTTGGGTATATTACTTCCAAAATTTTAAAAATTGAAAATGAAATTTATCTGTAATATTCAGTATTTTTGGCAATATATAAACAAGATTATGTAATCAATACAATGATTAACATTAATAGCAAGTTTTCTCAAAACTGCATGGCAAAATGTTTTGGAGATGGCCTCTGAAATTAGTTTTCAGTTGCACAAAAGAGACTTCAAACTTCAGGTACAATAAAATTACAATTAAGCTCTTTATTTTCTTCTCTTTCTATATTTTCATGTCAAATCATTTGTTGTTTTGCTTCCAGTAAACACAACCAAATGCTAAATATGTATTACATTTTTTGCTAAGGTGTAACCTTTAGCCGATCTGAGTTCTAATATCAAAATATAATTCAGATGGAAAGCTGAGCCACTTGCTGCTTTGAACTCTCTCTATTTGTAATTGTTGCTTGGGTTGTTTTTTTTTAAGTGATGCAAAGAAAATTAAAATACAAAAGGAAAAGAAAACAACTTGAAATACCAAGATTAAAGTGTTTTATCAGTCATGCAAATATTTTATATTCTAAGAACAGTTAAAATGAGAAGGATTTTTCGTGAATATTATTCCTAAATGTAAAAATGAAAATAATTAATTGCTCTTTAATGTGAAAGAAACTGACATGTTTTCAAAAACTGAAGTGGATTTTCTCACACTTCTATGTGTAAAGTACAAAATGATTTACATCTATCTGTGGAACTGATTTGCTTCTGTCATTTTATCTGTTATGCTTCAGTAATGTCCAGAGCATCAAAAGGAATCTGTATGATTATGATACACTGAAGCTACACACAGCTTTCAAAGTATACAGGTGCTTTTATATATTACAGTGCTCTTAAAGTGAAACCTTACATCAAATGTTGATTTTTAAAGTTTGTCTTCAGCTATTAATATGATCAGGTGTGAATTAGAATTATGTTCATTAGATATGCTTGTTATTCAGCAAAAGAGAGTAATGCGAGTCAGAGGAAGTAGCTGCCTACAACAGTAATTAAACATGTGTAACCAATTAGTGGGTTTTCCACTATGGCACAAGCATATAATTTGCAGAGTCTTTCTATGAGAATAGAAGAAAA
>BHFT01043893.1:29649-64076 GCA_004320025.1 Laticauda laticaudata
TATCAACTGTCCCGACTTCAATTAGTCTGCAACTTCCCCCTACAATATCAGGGGTAAATAGTTACGGGGATTCCCCAAGCATTACTCCCATGAACAGATCACCTCAGAGAACATCTCCAGTGTCTAGTGAATGCACTTCTTTATCTCCAAGCCTAAACAATTCTGAGTCAGGCATTCCTTTGTCTGCAGAATCCCCACAACCGATTCATGGTAGTTCAACCATGACTAAAACTGAACCTGTCAATATTCCAGTAACAAATGCAAGGTTGGGAGATATTTCTACAAGTGGTCAGGTTTCTGTAATACCCACCTCTACAGCTTCTAGTGCTGTTACTGAAAGCAGTATTTCTACAAGCCTCCCAAACACTGTGCTTCCAGCATTGTCTGACCAGTTCAAGGCTAAATTTCCATTTGGTGGTCTATTGGACTCTATGCAAACATCAGAAACCTCAAAACTGCAACAGCTAGTGGAAAACATTGATAAGAAGATGACAGATCCAAATCAGTGTGTCATTTGTCACCGTGTGCTCAGTTGTCAGAGTGCTCTCAAGATGCATTATAGAACTCATACAGGAGAAAGACCATTTAAATGCAAAATTTGTGGACGTGCATTTACTACAAAAGGCAATCTAAAAACACATTTTGGAGTTCATCGAGCGAAGCCACCACTTAGAGTACAGCATTCATGTCCCATTTGTCAGAAGAAATTTACAAATGCTGTTGTTCTTCAGCAGCATATTCGTATGCATATGGGTGGGCAAATTCCAAATACACCATTACCAGATGGCTTCCAAGATGCTATGGACTCAGAGCTTTCTTTTGATGAAAAGAATGCAGAGACACTGAGCAACTATGATGATGATATTGATGAAAATTCCATGGAGGAGGACATTGAATTAAAAGATAATATAAGAGACCCCTCCAAGCCACTTCTACCTTATTCTGGATCATGTCCATCTTCTCCCCCATCCGTAATTTCTAGCATTGCTGCTCTTGAGAATCAAATGAAAATGATTGATTCTGTCATGAACTGCCAACAGTTGACCAATTTAAAATCTTTAGAAAATGGGTCAGGGGAAAGTGACCACTTAAGCAATGATTCTTCATCAGCTGTTGGAGATCTGGAAAGTCAGAGCGCAGGGAGTCCTGCCATGTCAGAATCATCTTCATCCATGCAAGCTCTCTCTCCTGAAAATAGCAACTGTGAAAGTTTTAGATCTAAGTCACCAGGTTTCAGTAATCACGAGGAACCACAAGAAATACAGTTAAAGACAGAAAAATCTGACAGTCCCCCACCACTCCCTACTATTGAAAATGGAGGCGCACTGGATCTGACAGCTACCAACCCCGGGAGGCCAATCATCAAAGAAGAAGGTCCTTTTAGCCTGCTGTTCCTGAACAGAGAACGCGGTAAGTTTAAAAGTACCATTTGTAATATCTGTGGCAAGCCTTTTGCTTGTAAGAGTGCATTGGAAATTCACTACCGCAGCCATACTAAAGAGCGTCCATTTGTATGTACAGTCTGCAATCGTGGGTGTTCCACTATGGGTAATTTAAAACAGCACTTACTGACACACAAATTAAAAGAGCTGCCTTCTCAGTTATTTGAACCCAACTTTACTCTAGGTCCCATCCAAAGTACTCCTAGCCTGGTCACCAGCACTGCGCCTACTATGATCAAAATGGAAGTGAATGGTCACAGCAAGCCGATCTCATTGGGCGAGGTTCCATCGCTTCCAGCTGGAATCCAGGTTCCTGCTGTTCCACAGACAGTGATGAGTCCTAGCATCACCCCTATGCTGGCACCCCCACCACGTCGAACTCCAAAACAACACAACTGTCAGTCATGTGGGAAGACCTTCTCCTCAGCAAGTGCACTACAGATACATGAACGCACCCATACTGGTGAAAAGCCATTTGGATGCACTATCTGTGGTAGAGCTTTTACCACAAAAGGGAATCTTAAGGTAAGAAGGTAAACTTCATATTAAAAGAGTTCCTGTAAAAATACATAAAGGGCTCACATTGAACCTGATTGTTCAGCAGATGCTGGCTCCTCCTCTTCATCTTCCTTGAGTCGAAATCGGAGCAGGAGAAATGGATTGAATTTGGATATTAGGCTAAAGTATTGTTTTGAATATAAATGATTTTTGGCAAGCTATAGGGGTTCACTTGCTTTTCTCTACCCTCCTTGTGAATGGCTAGAGCTTAATATTTAGATGAGTACTAAACTACAGTTTAGTGTTAAATAGTATGTAATCTTATTTGTGAATAATGAGAACAGGCCAATTACATCAAGTTAATCTGAAGATTAGTCCAGGTTGATTGTCAGGTTCAGATGACAATTCATGGGGAAGCTAATCAACGAGGGATGTGAACTCTTCTAAAACTCTTGAACCCACATTGGGAGGTGGAGGGAGAGAAGAGATTTGCAAGATTGTGGTTCATTCTCATTCATCATCAAGCTAAAATATGATTTGGCCTCATTTCCAAACCCCACCATTCTAAATCAATGTAAAATCAAATATTCCGTATATATCATCACACATAAAAAAATAAAATCTTACTTATTCATTTATCATATTTACATAGCTGCCCATCTCAAAACCAAGTGAATTCTCTTTTCATGGACAAGGTATTCTATTTTTACAGAGTGTTTCTTCCTCCTTTTTTAATAGTGGTTTTTGAACTCTTGGAATTATTAATATTCAAAAATAGTTAAAATTAAGAATCCCAAAAAAGATTCAATTCATGAAATAATTTTACGTCCACATTTATGAACCAATTTTCATCCCATTTTCCTGCAAAAGTTTCAGATTGCAGCTTCTTTCACCATTGTGTCTTAGAGAAGCAGGATTTTCAGTAGTATTTTCCAGGTACTAAGGCTACATAGTGGGATGCAGTTCTTCAAAATTGGCAAATGCTCTGTGAGAAGGCCTTCTTGATATTTATAGTGGCGTTTTTTCCCCCTATTATTTAAGGGTTTTTTATACGAAAGAAATGTGAAAAGTAGACCATTGTATTTTATATCTCCACATAATCCAGGTAATTATAAGATTATAGGCAAATCAAGGAAAAGTCCTGTAACTGATGTTAGCCCAACTCTAATATATAGCTATATAAAATCTATTTATACGTAGTGCAAAATAAATGAGTTGTAACAAATATATTTGAATGTTTCTTAAGATATTTAGTCCCTGGCAATTTTAGATGAATCAAACCTAATAGTTTGGGTAGAAAAGGTCTATTAATGTAAACAGAATATACTTAGTCTTGTTAGACCAGTCTTCATTACCTCTAGAAGATACTGAAGGTCCTTGAACATCTGGAACTATTTTTAGGAGAAAATGAAAACCTGCATGGGAGCTGAATCAGAAAATTCCTTTTGTTTGACATTTGCTTGCATTCAGACTATTACAAATAGAAAAAAATAAATATTTATTTGGAGAACAAGCAAAAAGAGATAATTTTTGCTTTATCCTTTTTATTTTATAATTTGCCATGGGTCTTGTGTCATTGAGCAGGGGCATCTGTGCGTAGTTGCTTTGTTGGAAACTTCATATAACAGAAGTTATTGCTCCCAAGTAAATGACTATATCGGTAATTGAGTTGCAAAAAATCATATATATTAATTCTTAAAAAGTTAAGATTTACAGGTTTAGGACATTAAAAGCTCCCTGAAATACATAACTTCCGTAAGCCTGATAATCTGGAATAATAGTAATATGTGCATAAGAAAGTTAATGTTCAGCATTACTTGACATTTTAAATTGTGAAATTAGAATGTCTTCTGTTGCCAGTTTAAAATGTGTGTCTGCATCTTTGTAAATCGTGCAAATCTTCTTGCTCATTTGCCCATTTTTTTCCCTGTCTGTTCTTCTTCTAAAGGTTCACATGGGAACTCATATGTGGAATAATGCTCCTGCACGGCGTGGGCGTCGACTGTCCGTGGAAAATCCCATGGCTTTGTTAGGTGGAGATGCTTTGAAGTTTTCAGAAATGTTCCAGAAGGATTTAGCAGCTCGGGCAATGAATGTTGACCCAAATTTTTGGAACCAGTATGCTGCAGCTATTACTAATGGACTTGCTATGAAGAACAATGAAATTTCTGTCATACAGAACGGAGGCATTCCCCAGCTCCCAGTAAGTTTAGGCGGAAGTGCCATTCCGTCTTTAAGTAACGTTTCCAGTGGAATGGACAAAGCTCGCACTGGTAGTAGCCCTCCCATCATTGGCTTGGACAAAGCGAGTTCTGAAACGGGAGCCAACCGTCCATTCACAAGGTTTATTGAGGATAATAAAGAGATTGGCATAAATTAAAAGCATTCAGTAGAAATAACTGTTGGACCACTGCTCAGATACAACATTTGTTCTTTCATGTACAGTTTGGGGAATTAAACTTTAGTTTTGTGGCCTAATTGCCTAGATAACTCTTATGATTTATCAGTAGCAGAAATACAATAACTGTGTCTGCTGAAAAGTTGTCTCGCAAGATTGCATGGTACTACTTCAACAGTGACCTGACCATTAGTGAGAACTTATTAACCTTTTTTTTTTAATTTAAGCAAATGATAAATCATTGGATAATTCCATTAGGGACTGAAGGAGGCCAAAATGTTTCAAATTTTGTTTCAAAAAAAGCAAAGATGCCACCAGTTGAGTAAAAGTGGTGTTTCACAATGGCATTTCCGTCCAGTTCTATCTTTGCTGATTTTCTTCTTCTCAACTAAAAACTTGAACTGTTCTTAGAATTCCTCTAACATTCAATAAGTGATTTAGTACCCTAATGCTGTCTAAGATTACAGTATTCTTGTCTGTAGTATTTATAATGTAAAGATAATGCGGGTAACAGACAATATACTAGCCCCATTCTTAAATGAAGCTTTTGTATGGCAAAATACACCTGGCTATGTGACTTTTTTTTAAAGCAAGTTTTGTTTTACTATAAATAAGTGGTTTATTTTGATGCAGGCAAAATTGTGAAGTTTTATTGGGAAAGATAGCATGCTTTCAATGTGCAAGTACCTGTCAGTAACAAACCATTTTAATTTAAATCTTTGTAGCTGCTATGTGGACAGTTGTTCTATTAAATGGAAAAAGTGTAGTGTGAACTTCAGTTCATAGTTGGAAAAACAAGTTACAGACAAACCTTATTACAGTAGATTATTCACAACACTATAAGCAGTTGTGAATAAAACACTTCATGTTATCAAAGGCTGTACAATAAAAGGCAGTGTTTGTATAATGTGGTTGCAAACTCTTAATTTATACTATTGCACTTTTAGTATTTTATATTTAGGGAGGTTTGTCTATAATTTGAATCTGAACAAAGATGTAAACTATTTTATAAATAGTACTTTGGCTTGAGGAAAAATGGGAGAAGGGTTTGTTGTGTTTGTCTTTTAAGGTCAAACAATATAAAAGATCTGTGCTCCTTTTAATAATAATAAAAAAATCTGCTCAGAACTGTCAGATTCTTGGATATAATGGGGCCTGCCATTTCTTAGACCAAAATGATTCATTTAACTTTTTTGTAAGCCCACCCTCCAACAGACCTTTGATATGTTAATCTTAGGGCTGTGATATCAGTGCAAGTCTAAGAGAGGCTAAAGAAAACATTGTGTAGGCTTAATTTTGCTGTAATCGGTTCTGTCTCTTTCACTCCCACCCACAAACTCGATGCTGACTGCTTAATAGCACTGGTATGTAAAGCAAAACAGAAAACAAAAATTCTAAAAACTTGTACGTAAATTCCCAATCTCTGTTTTATTTAATATTCTAAGATTTACTACAAAGCACAATGTACTCTGAATACGCTAAGAAATTTTCATGTGTTTAAAGCATTGTTTAAAATTGTGACTTAAAGGGAATGTTTCCACTCTGAAACTAGAGTGTTGGTGAGGCTGGGGCATAATCAAAACTTGAACAGTAAATGTTTTGTGTACTACCTCATTTTTGTGCATTACAAGCATGGTGGAATCTTGACAGTAGAATCCTCCTTTCAACAAAATTGTTCAAGGGACATTATGGGTAGCTGGGAAACAGCACACAATGTTTATGCCCCTGAAGAAAGAATCAGACAGTGAGGTCTTCTCAGTTGTGACTGGAAAAAAATAGGACAATCTCTTTCTTGTGCAACCACAACAAAACATTACTATAAGAGGATGGACTGTTTCTGCCATCATATCACTGAATGGAAAGTTTAAAAGACTTACTAGTGGTTTGTTACTATTTTGAAATGAACAATGAATTATTACAGCTCTGTTTTCTACAGCAATGATAGATAAAAATATGGACATGTACATTAAATATGTATGTGAGGGGTGTGTGTGTGAATGTGCATAGACATACCACACACCAATACACATCTGTATATTAAAAACACATTCTATTATCAATGATTGAGCAACATTTGTGTTTGGGGTGTTTCAAAATTGGAAAACAAAGAAAACTGAGGTGGCTTAGTGTTGCTGTTTTTTTCAGCAAATGAATGTTTTTATTTATCTGTGTCCATTTCTGGTGTGCTTTATTTTTTAGTGTTTGGTACCATGTAGTGTTATTTCTTCTCCCTAAAGGATGTGCATATTTTAAAAAAGAGATGTAAAGTGTTGTAAATAAGATGGCTGATGAAGGTACAGTAAGACTGACCCCACTTTGTATTCAGGGTTAGGTCCTTCCTCTCTGCATGGTGAAGAGAGACACTTATTTTTATACTGTGATACCATGTAGGGCTAGAAGCCTCCCTGAACCAGCTGGGAATTGTTACCTAGATCCAATATTTTTTATGATTAAATCTGTTGGCTCGACACATCTACTGATTGAAATGGATGTCTTAGTCTAGGTTACTATTTTTGTCACATGAAATTGAATAAAATGCAGGATGTAATATTATTTATGAATTGTGTTCAATGCTTATTCACTAATAGGCTGAGGTACAGGAGTGAGGCTGTTCACACAGCTCTGCAAATAAAAGGCTCAACACCTTGTATTCGTGTTCAGCAACAATTTTCACATACGCTCAGTATTGAGAAGTTACTTCTTCAGTTTAAAAAAAAAACATCTACAAATTTGCATATCAACAATGGGAAAAAAGCTGTATCAAAAATGACAATGCTTTAAGACAGTTATTTGTAGCTACTTAGCTTGGAAGCAATCATTCTTATTAAGTTCAATTTATGCAAACTGCAATGCATACTTTGAATGGCTCTGAACTAGTAATTTCATGATGCACCATTGAACTATTTTTGTGTAGTTTTTATGTCCCTTCAGAGATGAAGGAAAAATGACAAGAAAACTTGAAGGGTATCGTGTAGAATCTTGAACATATTCCATTAGGTAATTGAAATACAGCTTTATTATAAGTAGAGATATACTCTCTAGCAAGTGAATTGGCTATGGATCTGGTTGGATGCAAAAAAGTATTACTAAATAGATTAGTCATAGTAAATTTTCTTGAACTAACAGAGTAATTAAGCAGCTGTAGTTTCATAGGCATCTGTTTGAAGCTATGATGTCAAAATGGCTTATGCTTTGGGAAATGACAATGTTACTGTAGTAACTGCATTGTGACATCTGATGCAGGAACAAAAGTTACGTTACTTACTGGTAATGTTGGAAACATTTCCTTTTCTCCCACAGAAACCCATGTGTAGTGCACATAATCTGACAAAGTATATTTTGTATCCAGAAAGTTTACCTTATAAGAAATATATCTGTCATATAGAAATGGCTTTATATTTATGACACAAAAGTGTATGATCTGGGTGCACAGTTAAAGAACAATCTTCAGAACTTTCAAGATGGAAATGAATCCTTGGTTGGAATGTTATTGGCTAATAAAAATTAGAATATAACACAGCCAACAGATGTTAATATTTATAGACTAAATTGTTCTGAAACGTGGGATTTCTCTCCGCCTCATATTAAAATAGTCATTTTGTAGAAAATGGAAAAATAAAAGTAACATTTAAAATGAATCTACTTGTGTGAATGTTCACACATTTCTATTCTACTCTTTTTATTACTCATATAATCTATATTAAATAACATTTTGGAAAATTCAACACCAACCATATTTCGGGCTTTATTTCCTGATGTGAAACACTTCAGAATTTCCAGTCACTTTGATATTTGGCTGACCTGGAGAAGCTGAAGTGTTTATTGTTGAACATCTGTGAGAATATTGCTACTGTAACCATCAAATTCCATATTTAAGTAGAAAATAATTAATAGGTCATTGGGATATTTCATCCCACTTAGTTCCTAAAATCATTCTAGGGAACTTGCTCCAGTGTACCTGCCAAAGATACATATAATGTCTGTGGCATACTATCTATAGAAAAAGGCTTTCCCACTTTTCATACTCTACAAGGATATTTAAATAAAATTTCTATTAATATGTGACTCTCAACATGAAATAAAGTTATTTGAAAAAAAATTAAAAACCATTTTCATATATTCTGTTTTTTTCTTCAAATTATATGAAAAATAAAAAGCTAATTTTTAAAAATCATGATAGGAAGACAATGATTTAACAATGTGGAAAAAAAGCAACTCTTGTCACAGAAAATAAAATAATATTCATGAATAATAGACATGAATGGTCAATTTAGATAAACATAGATTAAAAGGAAATTACATCAAGCCATCTTACTCGATTTTCTGCACTAAGGCAAAAATACAAATTCTCCATAACTTGTCAGGTTAAATCCAGATGGACAAAGCTTTTTGAGGTGAAATATTTTTCTTTGTTGGTAAAATAGGTTTATCTCATCAGCTTCATGTCTTCTTCCTACAAATGAATGTGAAGTCAAAGATGCAATCCTAATCCAATTTATGTGGAAATTGCTATGCAATCTTATAACAATTCTCTCAGAAGCAAGTTTCACTGACTTGAGTGGAATTTACATGGTAAGCATGTATAGGACCGAATTACATATCCCATTTATATTTGTGGCAGTGACACATCTTTGTTAGAATTCTTAGCTATTATTCTCTACTTTTATATACTCTGCTTATTATATGCAATCAGTTGTAACAGCTTGTGCCTAACTAAGAAAGTGATCCTTAATTTTACTATGTATCTGTACTTATTTATCAGTTCACTATTTTTGTTTTCATTTCTCAAACCCACACAAGTTTGAGATCTTTTCAAAAATATAAAGTTTATTAAAAAAATTTAGATTATGGGTTATTACTAATTATTGTTTTATTGTAAACTGGATTTTAATGGTTCATACAAATTCATTTATCATTTCAAGGAATCATGACCCTGCAAAGTTTGAGACCCCCCCATAATTAGCTTTTAATAGCTAGAAAAAGTATTAAGAAATGTCTGATATAAAATGAGCTCATATTCTATTTCATATGAGAGAATTCCCAAAATTACTATGATTCAGCATTATTAATATTTTCAATAACATAGAGATCCTATTCGTTCTCAGGAACAAGTAAAAAAGTCATGAAAATGTTCCTGCTTGATGCAGGAAGAAAAATGATGCTGAGAAATTGGTATAAATCAGGTAACTGAAGCAGGAGCAAATATATGTGATTTGTGCTAATGTACACTCATAACCCAACATAATATACCTATGAATTGAAAAATCTACTTTCCATGTTCATAAGGTATCTGTTGGAGTTACTGCTTTTGTCATAATACTGAAAGCAATGGCATGCTGTATGCTCTGCTCCTTTGATATTATACTATATGTACAAAATAATTCTTCAACACAATGCTTTTTTCGTTTTGCCACCTGTGGATACTATTGATCAAGTTTACATTGCCAAATTTTATGTTCTCTTTTAAATTAAGCACACAAAATGATCAAAAATGATTGTGTTGCTTAGTTAGGAAATCAAATTGTTGCAGCATTAAAAGCTGTTCCAAACTGGTTGGGAAAATGGAATTGTCCAGAATTACATTTCCAGAACCTAACTTAAACTGAGCATTTCCTGTTTTGCTAAGTTCTATACTCTTGTAATCCTAGAACATGCATTCAGCCAGCAGCCTTAAATAGTAGGAGACTCAAGACAAAAGTGCTTCAGAGATGGCACATAATTCACAGTACAACTACCACTATCATCCAATAAGGTCAAAATGAATTGTGCAGGGTATTACAGGTAGTCCTTTACTTATAACCACATTGGAGCCCAAAGTTTCTGTTGCTAAGTGAGACATTTGTTAAGCGAGTTTTGCCCCATTTTATGATCTTTCTTGCCACATTTATTAAAGAAATCACTGCAGGTATTAAGTGAATCCAGTTTCCCCATCAAATTTGCTTGTCCAAAGTTTGCAAAAGGGATCAAATGACCCTGGGACACCGCAACCATCATGAGCCAGTTGCCAAGCATCTGAATTTTGATTATGTGTCTATAGGGATGCTGCAACGGTTAAGTGTGAAAAATGTTCATAAGTCACTTTCTTTTAGTAATGTTGTAACATCGAATAGTCACTAACTGAACTGTTGTTGAGTCAAGGACTACCTACACTGCACAAGTGCAAAAGTTATGTAATTTATGTCATGGGAAATATATTATCATTTGTTCCCCCCTCCCCCGTAGTTCTTGTATTCACTAAATACAAAATGTAGTGAGAACTGCCAGTGTTAAATAGAAGATAAGACTGTCACTGGCTATTAGTCATTATTGCCAAACAATACTTATATATGGTACTTAATATTAGAGATGGCATGATTCCTGATATCATTTATAACAAGCTTCAAAAAACAAATTGATCCAGAAAGGTGCTGTTTTTAAATTTAATTTGAAGGACCTTAAGCATTTAAGACTGCATAATATAATTTTTAATATTTAGGGTATGCTAACATAGCTTCCTGTCTTATGCATCATAACTCTGGGCAGCTTACAAACAATTAAGATTTCTCATAAAACTTCTCACATATTAGAAATTAATATGATGTTTACAGTTACTTTCTGAAGTAGATTTGTGAATGAGGTGCACACTACTGCCTCTCCAGAATTTTGGCAATAGCTTTCTACAGCACTCTCCCCTTCAATATCACTTTTTTGATGTTAAATTTTCAAACTGATTGCTAATAAGATTAATATGGATTGCATAGCACATAATCTATATAACACATTTTTTAAAAAAATCCGCAACTAATATGGCTGTTGTCATTCCAGATACCTTGAACTACATGAGACTGTGATTACTATTTCATTTTACTCAGGTGAGTTTCTTCTTTTTGGAAGATGATAATGAAGATTTCTGGGCACTGTAATTTGTTACACAGAGTAACATCTGTAGTAATGTAGAATACTTGAATATTTTAAAACCATGTACTGAAGTATCCTAACCCAATAAAATATAACTATGTTCACTTCGTTAAAATTTCACAGAAATGTCTATAAATACATGTAATTAGTATATTTTAGAATTTACTGTAATTTCTTGTCTTTATGCAAATACCTTGAACCAGGTATTGTAAGTTTATGGGAATGGCAATTTCAGAAGTACTTGTACAATGGATAGCAAAAATGACTTTGAAAAAGAAACTAGAATCTGCAGGTTTCTGAGGTTCAGAATAACTATTTTGTGGCTTAATATTTAATATGCAGAGTCAAATAAAAATTCATTTTTAGGAAAAGTGAGGATCTATCGATCTGATTTTCTTGCTTATCTCATATTTTGCCATACAAATATATGACATTCCATATGATTCCAGTCCTTCTTAAGTTTGTGCATATGTGTAAAATAGAAATTAAAATATTGATTAGCAGAAAATTACATTTCCGTTGCATTTATTACTAATTCAAACAAGATTATTTCAGATAATGGCTTGGAACATCAATTATGAGTTTCAGAAACACATAATATAGGCATTTTCTATTGATATTTTATTTGGATATCTCTTAAAGAAAGTTAAAATGGTGTTAGAAAGATTATTTGTAATTTTGTACTAAACATTTGAAATTTTCCATTATGAAAAAATATGGGTTTATTGAGCATCAAGATCAGAGAAGAAGCTTACTGTTCAATGTTGAATTTTGAATGCCATTCCAAAATAATAATCTTGGACCTTGTTTTCTGTCTGTGAACTGGCCGTAATTGATGTAATGGAAAGCAACATATTATTAAATTATTTTCTCATCAAGATTAATGATTCATTTAAAAATTAGGATGAATTAGAATTTCTTTTCCTCACATTTTTGTTGTATTTTTTCTTTATCCTTTTTGAACAGTAAACAAAAATTATAAACAATACAAAATAAAGAAATGAAAGTAAAAAATATTTAAAAATAAAATGTAGTTTGGCAATAAGTGTGCTCATATTCAAAGATTTTTAATATGAAGATATGATCTTCATTTTAATTATCTGTTCTTCATTACTTTGCAATCAATTTGGTAATATCACTTTCACTTATAATGCCTATTGATTTAATATCATTATTTGATATCATCCACAAGTCCCAGCTCCAAGTTACATAGAAGCAACAACATTGAAGGCTCTGAAGAAAAGTTTTGCTTCAATTGCCTTCCAGATTGACGTAAAATCAAGCTGGGGCCACCACATAAAAATATTGTTCCTGAGCTGTTCTCTCTAAACTTGCATAAATGATTAACATTTTAATTTAACCATTAGGATTAAATATACAGCATAAGACAACATTCTGACCTTCAAATAGTTTAGTAGTCTATCTAGAGATGCCAGAGATATTTATTCCCATAACTCTGCGCTTTAGCTTTTTCTGGCACCCTGGAAGAAAAGATCCTTTGACAGGTTTTGTGCTGGAGGCATGAATAAATATTTTTGTTATGGTCCCTGACCAGAATTGGAAACAAAGACACATAAAAAATAAAGTCTTAAATAAAATAAAATAAAAATATTATAATAAATGGTGGATTCTTCATAGATAATTGGCCTAATTTTACAACCAGTATAACAACATTTAGCTACCTCCAAGGAAACTGAATCATGCTAATCTGATAACATAAAAATGATCAGAATTTCCAGGACCTCTTACCAGGTAAGTCCTTGAGTTTAAACATACACCTCCCCCCATTTTTTTCTGTGCTTGGTCCATTAGACTCCTCTAATGTCAGAAGTCCTTTGGTCCTCTCAGTTCCTAATATTAATTCTGTGTTTGTCATTTTCCACAAGAATATTATTTAATCATCTTTTTTAAATCTTAAAACGAAAGTAAAAATATTCCAAATTTCTCTGGTCTCTAAATCCATTTATAACTCTTCATTAAACACTTTTTGGGCAATTATATATTGTTTTTAAAACCCTTCTCTATTGAAAATTCTCTATATCAAGTTCATTTTTGAAAATGATTAGAAAGTGAGTGTAGCTGACGTAGTATCCTTTTTAAAGTCTCCACTGCAGCTAGGAGCAAGATGTCATCTTTATTTCCTGCTTTATTTCTTGCGAGGAGCTGCTGTTTGGAGTTTTGTGGGCAATCACTTGTCTTTCTGTTTCTAAAGAAATTTGCTGGTCCTTTGTTTTTCACCACATTTGTCCAATTCAGCTGTTCACAAAAGTCTTCAGGCATGATTCTCGCTGTATGGCCACTGGTTTTTTTTAGCATTTTATAATTAATAATTATAAATTATAATTATAATTTTTATAATTTAATAATTTTATAAACTATAAGTTTGGTGTGTACTATATTTTATGAAACTGAAAAACCATGACCAAATATTTGAAAGATTTCATCTGTTCAGTACTCTGGCCATTGGCCTCCAGATTTGCAGTTTAGATTTCTCTGTAAAAATCAGGATCTTAGTTTTATTATAGTTGATTTCAAGTGCTTCCTCAGAGCAGTAATTGGCATTCAGAAATTAAGTCCAATTAACATTTGTAATAGAAATACCTGCATACAACAAAGTTGCAATGTATTTTCTCGTTTGGCACAATGTTCTAATTTATTTAGTTTGGCATTGAGGGGATTTATATACAGATTAAACAGGGATGCTAAAATACATTCCTGCCTCACTCTGTAGACTGGAACCTCATTATTAGAGTATCCTTACATATCGTATCAAACTTTGATAAACAGGGATGCTAAAATACATTCCTGCCTCACTCTGTAGACTGGAACCTCATTATTAGAGTATCCTTACATACCGTATCAAACTTTGATTCCAGAATTCTTGTACAGATTATGCATAAGCAATAGTAATCAACTGTCAGTTGTAATCTTAAACTTAGTCCTTAGCCTTGTTCTGGGAACTAGATTGAATGCAGACCTAAGTTTCTAAATATGATAAACAATAAATAAAAGCGATGAATGCAGTGAATAATATTAACTGTTCTAGAGGTGTCTTTTTTGGGCCAGATGATAAAGAGCATGTCCATAAATAGAATATCCAGCCTTGAAGCCTGAGGTTTCAAATATAATTTATTATATTTTATATAATTATCCTTACCTTTCAGTTGTGCAAATGAATTTTAAATGAGTAAATGAGTATCAGTCATTTAAATGAGTATCAGTCAAATCTGCTTTGATCTACAGATCTATCAAAGTTCAGATTTATTTTAAAATTTAGGAACTTTTGAGACAAGGTAGTGTATTTTTCCAAAAGTGGCTTTTGACATAATCCATGTATTTCCTTTATTTTAATTCCTAATGCTCACACAAGTTTTCTTTTAATTGGCAGTTGCAGAAGTTAATGTTTTTAAAATACTGAGACATACACAGAGACTCCAAAGAATTACAGACGAGATAAAGCTGTATCTGATTTCTGACATTCTGTTAACTTTTGACTGTGACTTTAGATACTTTTACAAAATTCATAATTCAACACTTAAAGAATAATTCAAAATTTTATGGATATTTGTGCAATGTTTTTATTGTTTGAAACAAATAAACCCAAAATATTATCTAAAATATATGGTAAACCAAATGGACACAAACTGACATGTGCAAGTTGAGTTCCACCTATTGATGGCATCTGCATTTAAAAATTACAATAACAAAAGCAATAGCCCTTAGATTTACATACTGCTTTACAGCCCTCTCTAAGCAGTTTGCAGAGTCAGTATATTGCAATTTGGGTCCTCATTTTACCCAATGTGGGAGGATGGGTTAACCTTGAGCCTAGTGAAATTTGAACTATTGCCATAATGAAAATATATAGTTAAAACATAGCAGTTCACATGGTCTTAACACTATTTGTTTTGTAACTAAAGATCAAATACAGGGTAACTGCCACAATTTTCTGTAACTCATTTTTAGATTCAGATCCACATCCACACAGAAGACATCTGGATTCATTTAGAGCAGTGGTTGCCAATTGGTGGGCCATGGACCACAAGTGGTCCATGAGAAAATTTTGGTGGTCCACAGAGAAATGTCCCCCTCCAAAGCACTGCCCTCAAAGCAATTAATCCATGCTGTGCCACCCACATGGCCTGCCCATCCACTGCCCCCACCCTTTGGCCAAGCGCAAACCTTACCTTGAGTAGAGCCACACAAGTGGGAGCTGGAAGGTAAGACCAACAGCGGGGGAGGGAAATCCACCCCAGGGTGGCTTGCTGACATTGGTGGGAAAGTCGATCCCATATTCCAGAGTTGCAGTAATCACAGGACTGGTCCTTTGGTCATCCTGGAGCAGCTCCTCCAGTCCACGGCAAGCCGGTGCACCCGGGTGGAGGAGCAGCTGCTCCGGGATGACCAAAGGGCCAGTCCTGTGACTACTTCAGCTCTGGAATATGGGACCAACTTTCCTACCAACAGCAGCAAGCCGTCAGTCAAAATTCATATTAGTGGTCCGCTGGATTTAAAATTATGAGTTTGATGATCCCTGAGGCCCAAAAGGTTGGTGACTCGATTTAGAGATTAGTAAATTGGGGAATAAAGCTCTTCAATGGCTCAAGAGGAAGAATGTGCAAAACATATCATTCCAGGAATTGGTGTCATCTGGAAATACCAAAATGTTCCTTCACGCACCCTTTCCCCAACTATGTTGATCTACTCATCCCAGTAGTGATTTGGCAACTTTCCAAAAGTGATTCCAGAAATAGTGCATTATGTCTGTCCCTATTTCAGATTTAAATCATGGTCCTCCAGCCTTTGGGACAGGTTGGTCCATCAGCATTAGTATTCCCTTGACTCCATAAAGGTATATTTATGTATTTATTATTTACGTTTTATTGATTTACCTTTATTTAGGGCTACTGCACCTATCCCAGGATCTTTGGCAGATTACCACCATACCAAAAGAAACACTATAGCATCTCATAAAATCTCTCTAAAACCACTCCAAACTCCAACCAGCCCAATGTCATTACTACACCTTCAAAGGTCCACCTAATTAAAATAGTTTTGACAGTCTTATTTATGGCCAATAATGAAAGAGTCAAATCTATCTCTGTGAGCAAGAATATCAGGGCCGTCAGAGAAAGACTACCTCCTTCGTATCTATTTTCAGATTCAGAAAACTAGATTAGGTCAACTGGGTATAGTGTACACAAATGAGGTGGACAACATAATTGATATTAAACTCCATGTCTGGTAAAATACATTTTAGCTGTTTTGGAAATTCCTTTATCTCCAATATAAAATAAATGTCAGGCAATTGGTTGGTCCACGAAATACTTATGCCTGAGGCTGTTGCAAGAGACTGACTTCTCTTGCTCTTCTGTGTATTATGTGTTTTCTACCGATTATGTAATACCCTGATGAATTCAGTTTCTCTTTGATAAACGATGCTTTGTTGATTCAAACAGAGATATGGGATAAATGTCTACAATTGAATTTTAAATATGATTTGTTTCTTCTGAAATAAATCAGACATTTCTTACAGATAGCTTTTGTAACCTGATACCCTCTATGTATTTAAACTGTGGTTCCCAAAACTCTAGCAAACAAGTTTTCAATATCCCAAAATATTTTCAGGGCATCAGGATGTGAAAAACTGAGAGAAAGAACTGTGGTTACCATCAAGACCCAAACGTAAGTGATAGGAATACATAATCTACATATCAACAGCTTTTAGATGCCCAACTTTAGATACACTTCAGGAAAAAAATATATGCATGGAAAACATGGAAATAGAAATAAAAGCCTCTTCTTTAAATGGATTACTTTTATAAAGCTAAATAGTTACATCACTATAGCTTAAATAAGGAAGTTATATCAGCAATTCTTATACCAATTAGCTATATGGTAGATATATTCATAGATACATACAAATAAAGGTTAAACAAGGTATTAACCAATGTGAAGTTTCTAATAAGGTGGTAATTGGCATATGAAAATAAAAAATATTGTAAATATCACACAGGGCAAACTGATGTTTTTACATGAATGTGGAATTGTGTACCAAAATGTACAGAAGGCGTTAAGTGGATGACAGGTTTTCTTCCCAGGCTGGTAGAAGTTATTGATTCAAGCCAATTTAGCTATCCCAGTTGTTTGAACATCTGCCAGGAGCTTGCTATCTAAATAACCTTCTGTTTTCCTGTGTGCTGTGTTGAGGGGTTGTGTAATTATTTTTTTGTAATAAAGACAGAGACTCCTTAAAACATCAAGAATTACTTCTAATCTGAATTATCCAAATTCCACTCTGGGAATATATATCCAGATTACTCACTGTTCCTTTAGAAGAGGCAGATGTTCATGATTGTGAAACACATATTTCAAGCTATGGGGTTGTGTGTTCTCCTCCCCCGCTTTTTATTTTTCTTATTCTACTGTTCTATGTTCAGCCATACTTTGAATACACAGTGGTAGGCATATGGGCAATTTTTAATCTCCCAATGAAGTAAATATTTGCATATCCTCAGTAACAGTAGTACACTAACAGTGGTACACATACTGCTTAGTTTTCATTTGGCTGCAAGTTAGAGAAAGAAAATTCTTTTGGAACTATAACATGAAGAAATGAAGCTTGGCTCATTATAAGAAGATAAAGCTTTCAAATACGAGCAAATTAGAATTTGTTGAAAACATACTGAACTGTTTTAATGACATTGTGTTTTTTATTTCAGTATTTTATAGATTTTGTACAGGATCTTTCAGAAGGTCTTTTTTAAAAGCAACTTTATGTACATCGAGAGATGGAAAGAAAGAACATTTAATATATCAACTGCAATGAAGAGCATATAATACTTGTCATAAAAATGGCACGGCGAAGTAAATTCAACTTTTTATAGGTTTAGAAAACAAACATGATAAAATGATAACAAAGGCCTCCCCATCCCTGAATAATATTGTACAGATTTTCAAAACAGACTTTAAAAGGAACAAAAATAAAAATGCCCTCTTAATTCCATAGGTTTCCATAACTCACTGCAGAAAAGTACCTGATGTTGCTAAAATAAATCTTAAGGAGCAAAAGAGAGAAAGGAGTAGAAGCTGAAATGACTGAAAAACTGCATAGACTCATCAAAAAGTAATCCTTTTTGAAAGCAACAACATTCCTGAGTATTTAGGGAAAGGGTAGAGAACCTCAACCTACCAGATGGCCAATCCAACCCCTCAGGGCTTCAACTGACTGCTCCCTGCCCCTATACTTAGATCTACTCTACGATAATTAGATCTACTCTATGGCACATGCAATATTTCCTTCTATACTGCATATGCAAGAATAAGATACAGTAAATATAAGTAGGATCCACTCTGCATGTTCCTCAATTGACTATCATGATAAGTTACTGCTGAAGACTCAGATGATTCAAATCTTCCATGTTCTGGAAGTTAGATCCCATCAAACAAAACAGAATAAATTTATATTTTCTGCATTCAGAGAAAAATACTTTTGATAGAGCCTGGTTTGGCATTGTGGTTAAAGGCCCTGTCACACTGCCCAACGGATGCAAAACGTTAGTAAAAAGGACACAACGGACGAGAAAAATGTTCTCCGTTGTTTTCCACTCTCAGAAGGGGCGAAAATTTGCATAACCGGAACGGATAACACGGAAAGGAACGGACGCGGGGAGGACGCAGAGCGGATGGAAACGGATGCGGAACGGAAGCCCAGCGGATGGGGCAGATGGCACATTGCTAGGCTTCCAGGGGACCTCAGCCAAAGCGGACGCGAACCGGACACGGCGGATCAGAGCGGACGCGACGGATAGAGCGGGAAGCCTAGCCGCGGAATGCAGAGCGGCAAGCCCTAATAGATGCCTAGCGTTAATTGCGCATGTGGGGCGGAATGGCATTGCGTCAGCCCCGCAGATATAAGGGAAGCAGCTCGGAAGCAGGTCACCATTCAGAGGGAAGACTGCTGCCGGACGGATTGACAGCCTTGCCTGCCCTGCCTGCCTGCAAGCCTCCCTGCCAGCCTTACTGTCTGCCTGCCTGCAGCCTTGCTGTCTGCCTGCCTGCCAGCCTTGCTAGCTGCCTGCTTGCCAGCCTTGCTGCCAGCAGTCTGCCTGGCCAGCCTTGGTGCCTGCCAGCCTTCCTGCCAGCCTTGGTGCCTGCCTTCCTCCAGCCAGCCTTCCTGCCATGCCTTGGTGCTGCCTCCCTGCCAGCCTTGGTTCATGCCAGCCTTCCTGCCAGCCAGCAACCCCACAACCATGCGGAAACACAGCAAAGCCTCAGCATTCTGCTGCCAGCCCTTGCAAGAGTGGACAGGGCTACCATCCCGCCCCTGGCCCTCACTCTGCGTTCTGCTGGGGCTTCTGCAGCACGGGCTCACTCTTCTGGGCTGGGGCTTCTGCTGCTTCTGTTCATGGAGGAGCTGATGACAGCACTCCAGCACCAGCCACCTCCACACGCACCTGGACCCTTCACCCCTGAGACTGAGGCGACCAAGAGGAGTGCCAGAGACTCATTTTTTTTTATAGCTTCTTGTTAATAAAGTCTATTTTTGATTCATACACTTGCTTCATTTCTTTTTTTTAAATAAAGTCTTGGTGGAAACTTTTAGAAATGGTTTAAGCCTTTGCATGCTTGTGGGATGGGTTAAGATAGCAGTGGGATGTGGCCAGGATACCTTTGGAATGGGTAAATAGCTGTGGATAGATAAACCTCCAGTGCAAGCATAGTGGGACTGTATGGTCCACCCCTCCCAGGTGCCACACCTATGGCCCTTTATTATCAAATAACAATGTAATCAATCATCCACACATGTCAACATAAAACAAACTCTTTATTAAATGCCCTGTTCATTGTAGGCCCACTCAACATACATGGCCCAATCTCATCCATTAAGCATCTATCATCCTGTCTTGCCACTCCACTGCTCCAGCTGGAAGAGTTGCACCAGTGTTTCAGGAGGTTGCGCTGCTCTTCCCTTCACGTGAGGCTCTGTTGGGGGCCTTGCACATCCTCAGTGTCTATCAGGTTTTTCCTTGCCTCCATTCCCCAGGCTCCATGTCCCCATTGCCTTGTTGGAGGTCCACGAGCCTGTTCTGCAACACTGGGTAGCGGGTGCGCATGAGATTGTGCTTCCATGATCCTTCTCATGGTCTCTGGGCGATGCTGCATGGTGGTGAGAAAATACCTGGAACCTGGTTGGCCAGGATGCCAAAGGCGTTCTCCACCACCCGCCTTGCCCTGGACAGCCTGTAGTTGAAGATCCTCTCTTCACGGGTGAGGTATTTGCGGTGTAGGGCTTCATGAGGTAGGTTGTGAGGAGAGAAGGCGTCATCCCCCACGATGAAGTAGGGCACATCTTGGCGTGTCGTGGGTGGGGTTCTGATCTGGAAGCCCACGATGAGGCTTTGCGTTCCAGCCCACCTTGAGTCACTTGGCGCTATGTATACTGGGCATCTGAAGATGCAGCCGTTGCCTAAGCATCGATGTACATGAACTTGTCAGTCAGCATCGACCATGGCGAAAGAGGATGATGCTTGAAGAAGCCCTTTGTATGTGTGATACAGAGGACCCTGAGTTGGCTTGGCGCTTTTGCAAGGCACGTGCTTGCATCGATGGCTCCAACGGTGTGTGGGAAGTTCCACTCTGATATCACTGCTTGCAACTTTCTTCGCATCCTTTCAAGTGGAGGGCAGCTGGAAGGAGTCCTCCTTGTATTCTTCCGATGATGGGCCTGCTACTCACTTCTCTGACACAATGCTATGGTGTTGTGTGGCACCCTCCAGCCGTACTGCATGCTCCTGTAGGTGGTCCTGAGGCCAGATTGGCGCAGAGTGGAGTGCACCATTGAGCCCAGGGTCCAGCGCTGGGACGGAAGTTGGTTTTGCCTTGAGTAACCTGGGTAGCCAGCTGCACAACTTCATCAAACATGTCTGGAGGGCATCCTCCATTGAAGTTCTGGAATGCTCCGAGTGTTCTCGTTCCTGAGTCCACCAATCAGCTTGTTGTGAAGTCCGTTCCTCTGCTCTTCTGGCGAACCATCTTCGTAAGTCCCAGATGCTTCTTGGCCGCCTCTGTTTTCTTCCCGTAGTAGGAGTTCACAGAGCCTCGTAGATGGCTTTCGCACTGTGCAGAAGGAATGGTGGCTGCAAAAGGACTTTGTACGATTCCACGGTGGACATGACTGGATGCTGTGGAAGAGGAAAGAGGCAGCATGAAGGCTAGCAGAGGTCCGCCACTTGCAGTGCTCCTGTTCTGAAAGTGAGATCCAGATTGAGTTGCTCCCCCTTTTTATAGGCAGTATAGGTGCTCCTTTGCATCCTCTAGGCATCCTCTAGGCATCCTATAATTATCCGGATAGGTTCCCCTCTGGGGGAACGTTTTTTCGTTTTACATGCTTTGTTTCCATTCTGCATCACGGCTAGGATCCATTCTGGCACTGTACTGCGTGGCTGTTTCCGCTGTTCTCCCTGCGTCCGTTATACCGCTGAACGGAGGAGTTCCGCGGGATGCGGCAGCGGATGCTAGCGGACCAAGCGAAATGCCAACCGCATGCAGAACGGAATGCCTAGCGGAGCAGAACGGACGAATTGGCTACATTTCCGCTCAAGCAAGTTTTGATGCAGCTCAAAACTTCCTGAGCGGATGAACATGTCAATAGACTGGATGCTGGATCGGATAGAGAGGAAGGCAAAACGTATGCAGTAAGAGTAAAAAGAACGAATGCATAGCGAAAAATCAACAGATGGCAAGTGTTTCTCTCCGTTTTACATCCTCTTTCCATCCGTTGGTGCAGTGTGACAGGGGCTTAAGATATCAAGAAACCTGGAAAGTTGATCACTTGAGACTTTCAAGATGAGATTGGACTGCCATTTGCCAGAAATGGTGAAGGTTGGGGAATTGGACTAGATGATCTACAAGGTGCCTTCCAACTCATTGTGTCATCTGTTAAAGTATGAATGCTCATCAATCTGGCCTTAAATACAAAACCAGCTGGGTGATTTTGGGCCAGTCATACTCTAAACCCTAAGAAGAAGAAACTGCTATGTCACTTCTGAAAATAATACCAAAAATCCCAAAACTGTCAAGCAAGACGGTATCTCAATCTCTCCCCTCTCCTCTCTCCCCCTCCCTCCCTCTCTTTCATATAATCATGAAGGCATTTTTCAGAGAAGGTGTGTTGGATATGTTCACCATTTTGAATTATTTATAGAAATAAAAAAGGCAGGATTATAAATACATAAAGATTGCATAATGCAAACAAATTTTCTTTCCAGTATATTTGAACACACACACACACAGAGAGAGAGAGAGAGAGAGAGAGAATATTGAGAAAACATATTGGAAGACTAAAAAGGTTTCTATAGTTATGAATGAGCCACTGCCTAGATTATGGTACACTCCATTTTTGCTTTTCAGGAGATACATAGATAGATAGATGGATGGATGGATGCATGGGAGTATATATAGATATATATTTTCAAAATACAGATTCACAGTTTTTATACTGGTAGATATGATGGATACGAACTATTTCTAACATGACAACTGATGATTGGAAAGCAAAGCTTTCGTTTATGATATTGCAGCCAGGAAATAATAATCTCAGAATGTTACTCTGTATCAGATCCATATCTGAGAAAAAGAAAACATCTGGAGTAAGTAAACATGTCTAGTCTCAAAATATTTCAGAGGCTACATATACCAAGACTTTTGGTACTAAAAATAATGAAAGCTAATGGAAACATTTGTTATCACAGAGAAGAAATTTTGTTAATATGTTTGCTTATTCAGCTAGTAATACTGAAAAACAAAATTTTCATCCAAACATTCCATAAAAGTTACTACAGATTGAATAAACACAAATGTTTATTAATGAATTCTATTGAAAATTGAAGACACTGCAGTCCTGTACACCTGAGGTATAAGACACTGTAATTCTATAAACTTGTTTAAAAAAAAAACAGACTGTCCTATTGAATTCAATTGACAGCATTTTTAGCTTTGCAGACTGAGGAAAAAAGCCAGACTTGGACTATATTCATAAAAAATATTCTGTATATTTTTTTCAAGAAGCTTGCCTTATTATTAAATGTAAATAAATTAAACTTATTTTAAAATGCTCAACATCATCCATATTTATAGAAATTAAGAAGCTGTCACACACTATAATTTTAAAACTTTAGGTTCCATATAGCTGAAAAGGTACAAGTTTCGCATGGTAATTTTACCTTTACATGAATACATCAACAGTATCTCTGACAATTAATGAACAAAAGTATAGTGGTAGAAATTCAGCATTGCACTATTTGGATGAGTACTTTTTAGCTTATATCAATATTTCATATTAATTATAACTAACAAGTTAAAAAAGATACCTTGAAGAGAATCTGTCTTTGTGGTTGCTAAGAGCCAACATCACTTGATGGTGCTTAATCATTAAGTCAACCTGCAACTCCTGATCCATTTCATTGGAAAAATCCAATGACAATTAAGATAATCAGGAAAATTCACACCAAACCAAGCAGCAGAAAATAAGCATTTGAAATGTATAGGTATGCATCAGTATGAAATGTGTAAGTATGCATTTCAACCTGAGGGTACCTATATCCTTTGACCATTCATGACTACTATATTTACTTGACTGGAGATGAGGTAATAAATATATCAGGATTGAAATTCTAACATATTTCTTTCTTTTTCACCCACCATTATTTTGTCAAGTTTATTATCAGTACTGTTTTCTAAAAGCTTAGATATTTTAATATACAAAGTAATAATAATAAGTTCTTTCTAGAAGATGTCAACCACTTATCTCCCAGAGGAAGGAAATGCCTCTTCAAAACTGAGATCTGCCACAACATATACTTGATAAAAATGCCACAATACATACTGTGTATGATATAAAATGCATTTAAGATCTTTTTATTATATAGTTTTGATATGGTAGGGCAAAAGTTCATGCTCTTCTTATCTAGGCAAATAAAGATCTTCCATCTAAAAATCTTATAGCCTATTATTTTGTAATGCCTAGGATATCAGTGCTGTTGACAGTTCATCCAGTTGTATGGCAAATTTTGCAATTGAAATCAAAAGGGCAAGCCTTGGTGGCGCAGTGGTTAGAGTGCAGTACTACAAGTTACTTTTGCTGCAGCCAGCTGCCTGCAATTTGGCAGATCGAATCTCACCAGGTTCAAGGTCGACTCAGCCTTCCATCCTTCTGAGGTGAGTAAAATGAGGATCTAAATTATTGGGGGCAATATGCTGACTCTATAAAACCACTTAGTGCTGTAAAGCACTATAAAGCAGTATATAAGTCTAAGTGCTATTTCTATTATTATCTATTTACTTCTCTTTGGTATTTGTGATACTCAACGCTTGCTATAACTGAATGACATACTGAGATTTAGGCGTCTTTTTCCAACCTATAGCAACTAAACCGCAGAATTACAAGTCAACTTTAAAATCTATCAATAGTCTATGCAAAAGCTATTTGAATTAGTAGAACAGGGAATAACAGGAATACTTTTCTATCTGTAGTAAAAGCCATGCCTTTGGGACTTTACATGTCTTTTTACACATCATAGAACAAGTTTCTTTTATTACCCTTAGGCTTAATTTTTTTCTTCAGAATATCAATAAAATATAAATGATCCCTTACTCTAGTGCAGTTTATTTAAAACCTGTGACATAGATTAAGGTAAAACGGAGCAGCTGATTGAGTTATTTAGTGAGCTTCACAACAATGGCAATTTAAGCATGGGCATAACTCTAGTCCAACACTCTATTTTTATCAATTCACTAAAATGAATTTCTATGCTATACCATAGAAAATTGCAAGTAAAATATGAGTGAATTGATTTCCTTTAAAGTGCATTATTCCTAATTTTTTTGCTGGGAAGTAGGCAGAGGGAACAACTTTAGATCAAAAAAGCAAGCAGATTTCAACCAACCAGAGTTGATTTGAATGAATCAAGAGGAAAATGTGCGTCCAACTGGTGTACCCCTCTCCCTCTTTTTTGTTCTTATCCTGGGTCTGAAATTGGAATTTAATTGGCCTAAGATTTAACAAAATAATAAGACTGGTGGAAGAAGTCAGTTGAGCACCATTTCCTGCATCAGTTTGAACTTAAGATGGTCTCTCGGAGAACAGCATTCAACACTACTAAAGATCTATAGCAAGTCTTCCCTTGCATAGGCACTCTTTATCCATTCCAAGGATACAATTTATATTTGTTTGTTTGTTTTAGGATGAAGCACATCTAATTCTGCAGTGGAATGTGGTATCTAGCTCTCCACTCCAGGCCTAGAAGCTAAGCAATCTGAAGCAGGAGGCAAAAGAAAACACCATAACTTATCTAATTGAAACTACAGGGGAGATTAGGTAGACAGAGTAATTACCTGAATTGGAAGTTAGCCAGGACACCAGCGCCTAGCAAAGACATACTTGCCCGCTGTAACACAGGGTGTCTTAATGACTACATGTGGCCAGGATCTGAGTTTTGCATCTGCTACCAGGAGATGTCAATTCTTTCCAGTCTTGTCTTAATTTAAGAATTATATATTACAGCCAAATCATAGACTTACGTTAGCAACATTTCATAGAGCCTTCTTCAGTGTAATCAATGTAAGTAATTCACGAGATAAAAGAATGTTAATAGCAAGGACTGTATAATTTGTGTGGCTACAATTTGCACCTGTCTTTCACGGGATGAAAGAGGCACTGCTGTGCTGCAAAAGCAGATGAAGCGCAAGGTCAAGTGCAAGCACTTGTGTTTAACACAAAGCTTCTGGAAACATCCATCCGACTTTCAGGGAGAAGTGGAAATTATAGCCAACAAAGTTATTATAAATAATTGTTGTGTCTTCTCTTCCCAGTGAGCTTGATAAGGCAGTCATAATTGAAACCTAGAAAATATTAATTGGAAGGTGTCTCAAGACGAGTCTTTTGCAAGTGCAAAAGTTTTGTACTTTTGCTTTGTGATTTTTCAGCTCAGAGGCTGGCTGAACAAACAGCTTGAAATGCTTAGACCAGGGGTGTTAAACTGGATTTCTTCAAGGCCCAGATCAGCATAGTTTTCTTTGTGAACTGGCCAGGGGGGAGATGGGACGGGTGCCTCCTGCAGCCAAAATGGGATGTGGGCCCCCCACATGCAGCCCATTTTGGTTGGCAGGGTGCTGCAGACCGTCCAATCTGAAAACAGGGCTCTCACCCTATGCCCTGTTATCACTAGCTGAGGCACCATGGGCCAGTCCTTTGCTATTTCCAGGCTGGCACTGCAGGCCAGATTTAAGCACCCTGAAGGCTGAATCCAGCCCACGGGCCTTGAGTTTGACTAGCTTGTATATTATCCAGGAAGAGAAGTCTCTTGCTACATTGCAATCAAAATGTAGAAATGGGAATTCTAATGGTTATCTACTCATGTCCCAAAGGTGCTTTTTCGAGAGGCAACTGGACTTTCTGGTTAACCATGAAGTCCAGTTGTCTCTTGAAAAAGCATCTTTGGGACAGCCATGACCTGGATGACTGAAAATCCCCATAAACATTATCTACTCATGGTTATCTCCTCCATAATCTAGATTATGAATATGAGAACTGAGAGAAAATAAGCAACAGAAAGAGAACTATAAATAAATTGCACTATGAAATATAAATAATATTGTGATGACTTGGAGCATGATAAATATCTCCCTTTGAGACTGATGGGAATCCTATATTCACATCAAACAATGTGAGAATAGAAATGTATAATCTGGATCCTAGAATTTTATATGGTCTCCAAAGACTTAGATTATATTTTATTAATGTGATTTAACAGTATTTGTCTTGGCCTTACACACATTTAGAGAATGATTTTTATTTCCCCCTTCCCCCCAAAAGGATGCACACTCAAGGGAAAATGACATTCATTTCAGAAAAAAAGCTAGCATGTTGACTTTTCCTTCAAAGGGATTGACATGGGTAATATTTGAATAAGAGAGCACTAAATAATCCCTGAAATACAGAATAAATCATAACAGTGACAAAGCACTCCCAAGACAACATTGGCAAGTTAATTTTATGAAGTTGCAAAAAAATCTCCAATATAGTTACAGCTGAGATGAAGTTAAACTTGAGGTAGGTTGATCATTTACCAATGCAAAGTAATTGTCTGATGGATATTTCATGAGTAAAAGCTTATAACCAAAAGAGATCCAGATAACAGGAAACTCCTTAGTTTTGGGGCAATATTTTTTTGTAAGGGGATTAACTGAAGTGATGCACTCTGAATTTAAAAGAAGACACACAGAGGGAGGGAGGGATGTAGAGTGTACCAGTTGCTTTTAGGCAGTTGGTCAAATATAAATAGAGCAGCCTACTTAGAAAAAAAAATGCAATATCTAATTTGTTCTAGTTATACGATGTACAACTGCTGCAAAAAGGATCCAGAAGCCAGAGATGGTGGCTGAGGTGAACTGAGTTATAATGTGGGAGTTTCGAACAGGTAGACCCACCTCAAAGATTACTGGGAGAAGGCTGATCAGAGGAAATTTCAGCAAGACTTAGAAACTAAATCACCTTGGAAACTGCAGTGAACAGAAAGGAGTGAAATAAGAGAATACTGCTATCACATTTGTTCTGGTTGTATAGCATTTGATTGGGTTGACATTCAGGAAAAAAAACAACTTGAACGTTTATTAACCAAGGAAAACTTTGTTCAGCATAGTGAAACCAAAATTAGCTTGAAGGTTTGTCTTGTAATTTGCTTGAGGGGAAATTTAGGGGAAAGCAATTGAGAGCTTATAAGATGGTAAATATTACTATTCTGAGGACCATTTTTAAAAATGGTCCATAAACCTAGTTTAAATAAGTAATCTTAGAGAAGCTTGCCTTGGTTACACTGAAGAATCAATCCGCAAAAAATACTACAGAATACATGATAAGTCTTAAGCCAAATCATTTCATGATAGTAGAGAAGGGGAACAAAGAACTCTTTTTGCACAAGCAGGAAAACATTGGGAGATACCTATGAGTTGTGCGCCAGGATTCCAGCAAGGCTAAGGCACAGCACTGATAGAACACTTCTAAGAAACAATTTACTGTAAAGGAAAGTGAAGTTTATTTGTAATAGTCTCTTGATTACTGTTATAATAGAAGATAGAAAGTCAGATGGCAAGATCCAACTTTGGTTCATTAATAATGCCATACAATTACACTGGACTTCTGCATTACTAATCTAGAATTCATGATGCCTGGGCATATTTCAAACATTCTTTAGTTCCACAATAAAAATAGTGTTGAGTGGGAAACACTAACAAAACATGGAAAGGAAAAAAACAGTACAGATGAACTTTGGAAACCTGCAATTTGGTATAAATGATTTTGCAAGAAAAGTAAATTTACTCAAAAGCAGATTATCTCAGGACAATCTTCAAATATTCATTTTTGTGAAGAGCAAAAACAAAAAAGCAGCAAAATACATACATTTCCCATTTGTGTACAGGTTGAAATCCATTTCCTCAGATATAAATTTTAATGAAATGGACTGAATTTGCTTTCAAGTCAATAAAAGGAAAAGAAACAGATGGCACCTTAAATTGATTTCACATAAAACTTTAGGCATAGTTTATCTTTCTTAATATTTTACACTCATACCTCACCATCTTGTTATATGATCCTATAGCACTCACCATCCTGTAGCATTTTGCCTTACTGTCCCTTTGTTTATCCTGGCATTAAAGTAAAGCATGTGTTCCCCTACCAACACCACATACACACACACACACACGTTTTGATTCATAAGCTGAAACTTCTCCCCATTATCAGTGATTGCACCAATATCAGGTAGAGGGTCCTGGGGAGTGAGAAAAGTTGAATGCCTCCTCTCATAATTTTCACTCAGATGACATACGATGTGCACTTATAACGCCTCAATAGTAAGATTGGGTGAGATGCAACATTTATGCAAAAGCATTTCGGAATAAGTATCTTGTTTAGTAGTTTGGGAAAAAAGTCTAACTGCATGTTATTTCTCAGAAATCTACGCAATGCAAATTACACTGACAACACGTACATCAAGGGATCTCCAACCTTGGCCACTTTAAGCCTGGAAAACTTCAACTCCCAGAATTCTTTGCTGGCTGGGGAATTCCACCAGGCTTAAAGTGGCCAAGGTTGGAGACCCCTGACATACATTGTAATGGAACTCATGTCACATCCTGAGCACATAAAGCTTACAGAGGTTGGTAAGCATTTGAGGAAGGGGTGTGGAGACAGTACGGCAGGGGTCTTCAAAGCGGGCAAGTTTTAAGTCTTGTGGACTTCAGCTCCCAGAATTCCACCTCGTCATGTCAGGAATTATGGGAGTTGAAGTCCACAAGTCTTAAAACTTGCCCACTTTGAAGACCCCTATATTACAGCAGCCCTGCCAACTCTCACGGTTCTGCCGTGAGTCTCACGATTTTTGTCATTTCTCACGGTCTCACGACAAGGCTCCTCAATCTCACGCCGAATTTAATTTTATTTATTAAAAAACGGCTGTGTTTTTTTTCAAATTTGGGGGTCGGCTTATACGCGCATAAATCTGATTCTCACAAACGACATGACGCCACTTCTCAGATCACGCAAATATCGATATACCATACAGTCATATATACAGACAGCCACATTTCTTTTTACTCTGGGCGCCTCCATTTGCTTTTTCTACCACCGGGATATAACACGCTCTGATTGATTAGTTATTCACGTGACCGCGTTTCGTGTTTGCGCATCGTCACATGCAGCTTTGTGTCCAGTTTCTTCTGCATTTAGTAAAGTTCCGTAGTAAAATTCATTAAAATATACCCATGTCTGAATGTTAAAAGAAAAAGAATGGCACCTTGATGATGGCACCCTTGTCTAACATTTTGGCCATGAAGTTGGCTTATCCAGAAGAAATGACACCTTGCTATAAGTTTCGTCCTAGTGATGACCTATTAGAATCATCAAAGAAAGCAGCATCTTTCTTACAACAGGGAACACAAATAAAAACATTTTAAATAAACTGTTAATGACTTTCCTCGATGGAAAAGGGGTTGTTTTAATCTTGATCTGGGGAAAAAATAGAATCTCACT
The DNA here is from genome assembly GCA_004320025.1 of Laticauda laticaudata. Lineage (NCBI taxonomy): Eukaryota > Metazoa > Chordata > Lepidosauria > Squamata > Elapidae > Laticauda > Laticauda laticaudata. The sequence goes on from BHFT01043893.1 coordinate 59,972, forward strand.
ATTTTTTATAGAATCTCCAGATTTTCCTTTATCAGGGGTTGGCAGGTCTGTTACAGCCTCCAAAAATCTCATACCACAACCTGAAAGCGTGCAGATTATCAACTGGCTTTTCCAACCAAACACGCGCAAGTGCGCAGTGTAAATTGTCCAATTCTCCTAGGAGGGCCCCCTGGAAACTTTAAAATTAATTTCTTTAAAAGAAAAAAAAAAAAAAAAAAACCCCAACCATACACACCACCCACTTCCTTGGCGTGCACACGAACAACGATTGAAAACACGGCCAATTGTCTCTCACACGCAAAACTAACTACAGTAAGCAGGCTGAGATATTAGTTTGAGCCTCCTTTTCCCGCCCTCCTTCCCCAACTGTAATATGTTGCACTATTGCTCAGCAAGAGCGCGGGAGAGGCGACCCCGGCTCCGTCGGGGAGTTTGCAGGAACTTCGCTGGGTCCCCGGACTTTCGCTTTCACCTTCGCTCGCGCGCCTTCCCCGCCGCCCCTCGAAGCCCGCGCCCCCCGCCTCCATCCACCCGGATTCCTCTCAAGCTGATTGGTCAGGAAACCCGCCCCCTTCCCCCCTCTGCCCCCGCCCCCTCACCTCTCCCCTTCCCTCCCCTTCTTCCCGTTTTGTCCGCTCTCGTCGCCTCGGCCGGCCTCGAATGGTCACTGCGTCACGGGCGCGTGACGCGTCCCCGTGACGTCACAAGCGCGTCGACGATGACGAATTCAATCCTCCGGCTGAAGGCGGGGGGAAAAGAAGGAGTGTGAGGGAGTGGGCGGGGGGGGGGCCCGCACGGGGGGAGGTTGAGAAGGAAGATGGCGGATCAAATCCCTCTGCACCCGGTACCGCGCAGCACCCAACGGAGGGCGGCTTATTACACCAAAGCCTCGGCCTCGCAGAGGCATAACAGGTACTGACCGGAAGGAACATGAAGGGAAAGGGAAAGGGAAGGAGAAGTTGTGGGGGAGTGGTTGTCAAGGGATACCTGGGGGAGGGTCGACCGTGGGCACAGACCAACTTGAGTGGGGCGAGGAGCTGCTGCTTTTTCCCCTTCCACCCACCAAGGCGTGAAATGTCCTTGTGTCTGCCAGGAGGCCAGGACCCGGGTCTCTGGGACTCTCTGGGCCTTTGGACAACTGCTTCTGAGCAGCTTGTGGGGGGGGGGGGGGTTGGTTGTCCCATNGGGGGGGGGGGAGGATGGTTGTCCCATCTGTCCGGAGAGAAGTTCTTGCTGCTCCTGTCACAGCAGCTGTTTGTTCAATATGCAGGTGTCCCTCGTCGCCCCTGCTTCCTCCACTCTTCTGTAGCATCAAAGGCTCAACACCAGAGTCAGCTTTCAGATCTAGTCCTTGAACTTAGAAAAAATATTTTTAAAAATATACTTTTTATGCTTGCCCAGAAGCTTCTGGCTGCCAAAAACCCTTTAGGACTTAAGGGGAAAAAGTTTGAGGGACTCCTGAGAAGTTGCTCCTATGAGTTCTTGGTTCTTTTCACTTTAAAAAGAAGTTTGAGGAGGGCCAGAAGATCTACAATAGTCTCTACCAGAAGACACTAGGAGTCCAGCCATCTCATTTACCCTCTAAAGACAAACAATTTGTGCAAAAATTGCAGTGCCTTAGTGTTCTACGGGATTCGCCCATTCTGTATTTGCTTTATCATAATGAGAATTTATTTGAGTGATTCCTAACTTTCTCTGTTAGCTGTGCAGGAATTAAGGGTGCTTGCAAGAGAAAAATGTTTAACTGATGCTCCAGTTATTGATTATGCAAATAGTGTTGTTGTTTTTTTACAAAATGTTAGCCCAATTCCAAAATAAGAGATTTACTTGGAAGATGGCGTTGATTGATTGAAAACGTTTGAAACTTCTGTTAAGAATGCATATTTTGTTAAAAGTTTTAGTTATTTGCCTTTTGAAACGCCTGATATTTGTAAAGCAGATTCCTTTTTTATATTATAAAAACAAAGTTATCCATCACTGCACAGAAAGATTAGAACAGGAGCCCATGTTTGTCCTGCTTTGATGGCTAATCAAGATTTCTGCTTGAAGGAGACAGAATTTTTTTCATGACTAAGGATGTTGATATAATCGAAGCTGAAATATTCTTGGATGAAAGTTTCTGTGATGCCAAAGTTTTAATTACCCTTCTTAGCATTTATGCAGATGAATACAGTTTGCAATATCACTAGATTATTAGATAAAAACAATTGGAATTTCTGCTCAGTTTACTTTGTTTCATTTGTTCCGTACATTTGGGCAAGTTCCTCAAATTGCTTCTATTTTTTAATTGAAATGTATCACTATCTTTGCACATTTAATATAAGTTGATAACTAACATCACAGATTTTGAAGTTAGTTTAAAAAGACATGTCCAACCCATGCAGTCTTAGACAACTACTAATGCTGCCCCACAAGAATGTAAACTTTTTTAAAAAGTTTGTTATTTATATGCATTAATTATACTGTACATTTAATATGAAGATAATTCATCTTCACTTAATGTAGTCCAGGCAAGGCAAAAAGACACCTGTGGTTTCAAATATATAAATAATGAAAAAATAATAATATGGAAAAATATCCTAGCTGAACAGTATTTTTCCAGTGGAGTTTGTTTTCGTGACAAATGAATGGCTGGGAGGAGCCCTTGCTCTTCATATGGTCCAGATGTTACAGGCCATACATAGCATGGATCATCAGAACTTTGCAGATGATATAATAACAATAATAATATCAATAATATGGGAGACCTCTGCTTTACCAGTCTTGAAACACATCCACAAGGTTTGTTCTTTGGATTTGTTTTTCATTTACACCTCCATGATGCTGTCTCATAGATGCCAATCTTGTCTTCCAATTGCATTTGTTGCCTAACAAATAGCTCCTAAAAACAAGGACCTTTGGAAACAACCTTTGATAAAATAGAAAGAAGTACAAATAGAAAATTATCAGGGAACCCTGATTGGAACATCCTAAATATTACTTTTTCAAAACTATGAAATGAAGTAGTATGAGACAAATGTTAGAGAATATTAATACTGTATCTCCAATCTGAATACTTCTACAAGACTAATATATGATACCATAATTGACAGAGTATTTTTTTTTTTCAAAATAGAAGTTCTTGATGGCATTTGAACATTTGGCTCAATTTGACATTTAACCGACAAAAATTTCTTCTGTCACTGCCAAAATGTATTTGAAATAATGTTTGGATGAATACTGAGCCACATTTTGCTATAAAACAAAAATATAGCATTCTGACATATTTATTAGTTTTTCTGCCTTTATTATTTTTATAAATAACTTAAGGTGGTGAACATACCTAATTATTTCTTTCTCCTATTTTCCACACAACAACAGCCCTGGGAGATGGATTGGGCTGAGAGAGTGACTGGCCCAAAGTCAACGAGCCAGTTTTTAGAGATGCAGCTATTATGATTCCAGGTTTAGTTATTTGTATTAATTCATACAATATGTTTTAACAACTTTGATGTCATTTTATGATTTTGATTAGCTAGAAATGTGATGCTTTACTGTAATGTTACATTTTAATGTAGAGATTTAAATCTGTCAGTATGTTACATGCAAGTAGAATAATCAAGAATTTTAAGAGGTTATTAACATCAAATCCAAAATCTTGTCCCACACACGAAACCAAGTTAAAACATTTAGAGTTCTCCAGTCTTTGCTTGAATATACTGATGAGAGGTTGCCTTCTGGATACTTTATTTGTCTAGTTGCTTTATTTGTCTAATTGCTCTCAATTAGCAAGTTTTTCTTAATATTCAGCCACCAGGACCTGCCTTTCTGTAAGTTAAAATTATTATTTTGTAATGAGAAAAGGTAGTGAACTGGTTGTTTTCTATGTGTTTGAGGTTTTTGAAGATTACTGTTACATCTTCTTTTCTCAACATAAAACTTACCCATTTTTATCAATCTCTTACCATAGCACTTCTTGCCAACTAACATTCAAAAAAGAATTTTTAAAATAATTTTAGTTACTGTTGATATGTTTCTCCAATTTGTATCTTAAGCCCCTGTCACACTGCACCAACGAATGGAAAGAGGATGTAAAACGGAGAAAAACACTTGCCATCCATTGGTT
>BHFT01043896.1:0-36338 GCA_004320025.1 Laticauda laticaudata
ATTCTATTCTTCTAGTATTTGATTGCTTATTGTACCTTATGACTATTATTAAGTGTTGTACCTGATGATTCTTGACTCTTGACAAATATATTTTTCCTTTTGTGCACACTGAGAGCATTTGCACCAAGACAAATTCCTTGTGTTTCCAATCACACTTGGCCAATAAAGAATTCTATTTAATTCTATTCTATTCTAATACAGAAGGTTTTTTTTGCAGATTTGATGGAGAGGAATTCTTGGCCTTATAAGAAATTCTAATTAAAAAAATATCATGTCTGGAGTGAGGCAGACGTCTTCTAAACCTCCGGAGATGACATTTGGTCTGCACCTCCAGAACCGGTCCTTATATGGGGAGGTTCCTAACATGGCTCCATCCCGCTTGTTTTGGAAATACACCCCTGCTCTGCGGCATCTCCCGGCTGTGTTTGCTTCCTGTGGGGAACTCCTTTGACCGTGGAAAAGGTCACATCTGGAAAAACATGACTAGACAGGGATGGAGGGGAAGGGGGGGGGAAAGGGAGAAATAGGCAGGGTTAAAAAAGAAAGTGAGGAAGGAGCAAGCTCTGTTTGGCATGATCTGCTCTTTATCCGAGCAGGAGAATCCAGAAATAACCAGAGGACAATTGAAATTCATCACTGGAGGCTTTCAAGAAGAGCTTGGACTGCCCACTGTCAGAAGCGGTGCAGGGCAGAGGTGATATTCAACAGGTTCTGACCAGTTGTGGAGAACCAGTAGCGGAAATTTTGAGGAGTTCGGAGAACCGGCAAATCCCACCCTCTGACTGGCCCCGCCCCCATCTATTCTCTGCCTCCCATTGAGTCCCAGTTGGGTCTCCTTTTGTTTGCCCTGCACGGGAGAACTGAGCTGGAAAGCAGGTTAGTGAGGTGGGGAGGGAAGGGGGATTTCGCAGTAATCTTCCCCTGCCACACCCACCAAGCCACACCCACAAAACCGGTAGTAAATAATTTTGAATCCTACCACTGGTGCAGAGTCTCCTGCTTGGGCGGAGGGGTTGGACTAGATAACCCTACAAGGTCCCTTCCAACCCTGTTAATCTGTTAAATTGAACAAAGGGGATTAGGGGACTGGAGGCTGAAACATAATAAAGAACAATTGCAGGAATTGGGTAGATCTAGTCTAGAGAAAAGAAGGACCAGGGGTGGCATGATAGTAGTCTTCCAATATTTATGGGGTTGTCCCAGAGAAGAGAGGGTCAAGCTATTTTCCAAAGCAGCAGAAGGCAGGGCAAGAAACAATGGGTGGAAACTCATCAAGGAGAGAAGCAGGGGTGGGATTCTACCAGTTTGCACCTATTCACCAGAACTGGTTGTTAACATTCTCAGCAGTTTGGAGAACCGGTTGTTAGAAGAGATTACTGGGCTAATCCTGTAAGGAAGGCAGGAAGGAAACATTCTGGTGTTGCTTACAGAAACTGCCTCTCCATTAACCCTTATTATTCTTGGCAGGACTAGACCTCCTGTCTCAGGAATGTCTCTGGAGATTCTTTCCCCTCCTTTGCTGGTACTTTGCTTGTGTGGAGGGACCGTTCAAAGTTACAATGGCACTGAAAAAAGTGACTTATGACCATTTTTCACACTTATGACTGTTGCAACATCCCCACAGTCATGAGAGGCCAGGTGAGCAGATGCGTGCCTCGATGTGAGTGATATTGAGTTAGCTACGCCCAGCCAATAACATGACAAGCAAGCCATGTCCACCCAGTCACATGACCACCAAGTCATGCCCACCAACTAAGCCACGCCCACAGAAACGGTTGTTAAAAAATTTGAATCCCACCCCTGGAGAGAAGCAACCTGGAATTGAGGAATTTCCTGACTGTGAGGACAATAAACCAGCGGAACAACTTGCCCCTTCAAGTCGTGGGTGCTCCAGCATTGGAGATTTTTAAGAAGAGAATGAATAGCCATTTGTTGTTCTGACCCAGGCTTCGTCAAACTTAATAAAACACAAACTGAATTTAAAAGTAAAACCTTTTTTAATACTACGCTGGGAATTACTTGCATTCCCAGCCAAAACTCATTGAACACAGTTCCTCCAGATAAGAGCACGCTTTTCAGTGCTGTTGAAGGCTGCCAAGAAGCAGAAGTCCAATGAAAACTAACATCAACCAACCCAAAAATCTAAAAAAAAAACTGACCAGAATACAGAGCTTCACGAGGGACTTGGAGAATTACTGAACTGCTTTGCTTCCTGCAAAGGTTTTGTCATTGAGGTCTGACTTTTATCCTTGGTGGGAGGGGCCATCACCTCCCAGCCTGACTCCTGAGTCGCCCCTTTTGTCTCAGCTGCTCTCGCCTTCCAGCAGCTCTACACATATGCGCACTGGGAACAGGATCCCCTTGTTCCTCTTCCTCACTGTTGCCAGATTCTGGAGCCTCCGGAGTCAGCACCCCACTCCCAGATGGCCCTGGCCCCATCTCTGCATCGGATGCAGGACCCTTGTCCAAGTCCTCCCCAGACTCCCTGACCAGTTCCCTTTCGTCCCCACTGTTTGATACCTCTGCCGTCCACACCGGCTGCCGGAAAACCACAACATTTGTCTGAAATGGTATAGGATTTCCTGCCTGAGAAAGGGGTTGGACTAATAGACCTCACGAGGTCCCTTCCAACTCTGTTATTCTGTTAATAGAATAGAATAGAATAGAATAGAATAGAATAGAATATTGGAGTGGAGGAGAAGAGAAGAGAATTCTTTACTCTCCAAGTGTGATTGGATGCACAAGGAATTTGTCTTGGTGCAACTGCTCTCTGTTCATAAAAGATACATTCATCAAGAGTCAAGAATCAACAGGTACAACACTTAATGATAGTCAAAGTGTAGTTATTCTGTTATTCTGTTAAATTCAGATTTGGGGGCTGAAATGAAAACCAGCCCAGCAGAGCAGATGTAAGACTTTTAAGCACCAGGGATTACCTGAATTTGCTTTTTCTTCCTGCTGGAACCAAGCTTCGGAACTGGGGCCATCAAAAGACTGGATCAGGCCCAGAGAAAGTCTCAAGGGAGGTCCTAATACCACTCTATCAAGCCTTAATAAGACCACACTTAGAGTCCTGCATCCAGGTTTGTTCACCACATTATAAAAAAGATATTGAGACTCTAGAAAGAATGCAGAGAAGAGCAACCAGGATTATTAGGGGACTGGAGGTTAAAACATAGGATGGATGGTTGCAGGAACTGGGATTGGCTAATCTAGGGAAGGGAAGGATCAGGGGAGACAGGATAGCAGCCTTCCAAGATTTGAGGGAGGGGCTGCCCCACAGAGGAGGAAGGGGTCAAGCTATTTTCCAAGGCACCAGAAGGCCAGACAAGGAATAATGGATAGAAACTGATCAAGGAGAGATTCAACCTGGAAATAAAGAGAAAATTCTTGACAGTGAAAACAATCAGAAGTTGCCTTCAGAAGTTGTGGGAGCGTCATCACTTGAGACTTTCAAGAAGAGATTGGACTGCCATCTGTCAGAAATGGTGTAGGGTCTCCTGCTTGGGCGGGAGGGGGTTGGACTAGATGACCTACAAGGTCCCTTCCAACTCTGATGATCTGTTAAAGCTTCTTCAGCTCTGACTGGATGGTGGGGAAGGGAAGGAGATAAATTCAATGCAAGGAATATCAATCCTTCCATTCCCTACCATTTCAGTTGCCTCTTGGAAAAAAAGCACCTTTGCCTACTGTCAGATCAGATCCTAAGCAACAAACTGTAATTTATAAACCAGGATGGTTAGGTAAAGACAGCAGAGTCACCAGGCAAATGGAGAATATGTAAAGTCTTCGACTTACAGGCAGCTGTTTAATGATCATTGGAAATCACCAGCAAACTTTAAAAAGCTTCTTAGAAGAACCCCAGCCTCCAAGTTATGACTGTCACAAACAAACAGATGTGCATGCACACCTATGCTCCATAATCCCATGATCGCATTTTGGACACTTGGCAAACAGCTCACATTTACAACAAGTGGCAGCTTTCCAGGGAAACCTGACTTCGATTTGCAATTAAATCCCTGTTGTGGGATTCGTTTACTTATTTGTTCGTCCTTTCTTTCTTCAATATCAAACTTTAATCCCATTAACTCAGGGAGATTTCTTAAGGCTTGGCTGGTTTTATAGAATGACAGAAATGGAAGGGACCTTGTAGGTCATCTAGTCCAACCCCACCACCACCGTAGCAGGAGACCCTACGCCATTTCTGACAGAGAGCAGTTAAATCTCTTCTTGAAAGCCTCCAATGATGATGCTCCCACAACTTTTGAAGGCATTGGTTGATTGTTCTCACTGTCAGAAAGTTTCTCCTTTTTTTCCAGGTTGAGTCTCTCCTTGGTCAGTTTCCATCCATTATTCCTTGCTTGGATTGGAAAATCGTTTGATCCCCTTCCTCCCCTCTGTGGCAGCCCCACAAATATTGGAAGACTGCCATCCTGTCTCCCCTGGTTCTTCTCTTCCCAGGCCCAGTTCTTGCAACCCTCCATCGTATATTTTAGCCTCCAGTCCCCTCATCATCCTGGTTGTTCTTCTCTGCATTTTGTCTCAACATCTTTTTTACAGCGTGGTGACCAAAACTGGATGCGGTACTCTAGCTATGGTCTTGCTAAGGCTTTATAGGGTGGTATTAGTACCTCATTTGATCTTGATTGTATCCCTCTGTGAATGCAATTTAGGATTGCATTGGCTTTTTTTGGCTGCTGCCGCACACTACTTTATAATTCAATTAAAAAAGTAACTTATAAAAGGGGAGGATGCCCTGAATTAATATGTGTTGATGGATTAATAGATGATGATTGAGTTCTAATCCCCAAACATTTTAGCCCTGCCTCCCGAACTCTCTACCCGAGTGTGTTCCAGCTTTCTCCAGTCTAAAAATCAAAAAGTTAATGGGCTGCTGAATTAAAAATATACTTGGGAAAAAATAATAATAAATGACTTGTAATATGTCGCCGTGAGCTCTGCGGAATTTTTTGGCACTCAGTACCAGCAGTGGGTGAAATGCCAGAAAAGGTACTGGGTGAGCATAAATGCCGGTCAAATAAATATTTTTTCCTCTCCAAAGGAAAAGAGGCAGGAGAAGATTTGCATCTTCCAATATTTGAGGGGCTGCCCCAGAAAGGAAGGGGTCACGTGGGGGAGAGAAAGAAAGACTTTTGCTGCTTTCCTTGCGTGCAGCCAAAAGCAGAAGAAGAAAGAAGCGGAAAGAAGCAGCCTGGTAGCCAGGAGAAGCACATGGGGCAAGTTCCCCCCCTCCACCCTTTCCCCCATCCCCTCACTACCTCGTGTTGTTCGCAATGCAAGCGACGCAAGCCTTGTGTACCTCCAGGCCATGTGGGCAGCGCAGCCTTGTGTTCCCGCGCAGCCTGGATTAACTGCTTTGGGGGTGACATTTCTCTGCAGACCACCAAAATTTTCTCGCAGCCCACCGGTGGTCCCCATCCCACTGGTGGGCAACCACTGCTCTAGTCCAACCCCCCAGCTCAGACAGATAAACTCTCTCCCTTTTCAAAGAAATGGTTGTCCAATATCTTCTAGGCAGGAAACCCTACACCACTTCAGACAAATGTTTATCCAACATCTTTTTAAAAACTTCAGGTGATGGAGCATCCACAACTTCTGGTGGCAACACTGTTCTACTGATTAATTGTTCTAACTGTCAGGAAATTTCTCCTTAGTTCTAGGTTGCTTCTTCTACTTGGATAGGTTTCCATCCATTGCTTCTTGTCCTGCCTTCAGAAGCTTTGGAGAATAGTTTGACAACCCCTTGCATTCTTTGGAGCAGCCCAGGGGTGGGATTCTACCAGTTTGCACCTATTCGCTAGAACCGGTTGTTAACACTCTAAGCAGTTTGGAGAACCGGTTGTTAGAAGAAATTACTGGGCTCATCCTGTAAGGAAGGCAGGAAGGAAACATTCTGGTGTTACTTGCAGAAACTGCCTCTCCGTTAACCCTTATTACATGCTTGGCAGGACGAGACTTCCTGTCTCAGGAACTTCTCTGGAGTTTTTTTTCCCCTCCTTTGCTGCTACTTCTACTCCTCCTCCCCATCTGAAAAGAAATATCTTCCAAACGCAAAACACAAGCAGAGGAGTTCAGTTTCAGTTTAACAGGACCAAGCAGCTTTAGTACAGAACAGTTAAGCTAAGCCATGCCCAGGTGCCTTGCTGTCTCCTTCTTGCTCACACAGCAAATAACTGTTTCAGTTTCCAAACAACCCTCAATTCTCTCACAGACTGACAGGACACTAGCCAGATGGATACCGATGGGTGCTGGTAGACAAAGGCACAATTTCCCCCCCACCTTTATTTTCCTCCCAAAAATTAAGCCCAACCACATAGTTTCATAGCAAAGCACCGGTATCGAACTAGTAAATAAATAAATGAACCAACTATTGTCTATATCCTTCCTGTCCCTTCTCCAGTTCATATGATAAGTTTGGATTAGAAGACTGGATCATGAACCAAAATATTTCTAACCAAAGTCAAAATACCATTGGCCTAACCTTGATAATGAGCCCCAGGGAGCTTTTAAAATGCAGAGTCTATTGAAGCCGGGGCATAAAAAAAGAGAATTTACACAGGGTTTGAAAACACTGGCTCTTCAAATGAGGTTTGCCCTTCCATAAACCCTTAGTCATTTATTCACCAGGCAAGTTTATGGAGCTTTGTTTTTTTTTTTTTTCAATCTAGTGAAGTTCNCAGGCAAGTTTATGGAGCTTTGTTTTTTTTTTTTTTCAATCTAGTGAAGTTCCCAGAGAAAAACCAGGTACAGGCAGTCCTTGCGTTATGACCACAAGGAACCCAACATTTATGTTGCAAAGTGACCCATTTGTTAAATGAGTTGTTAGATAAATTGTAACTGACTTGGGTCAGTTCATAGTCTGTGAACCTGCCCAGTCACTGCATTTACACAACATGATTAACCTGGTTATTTGCATCCGACATTTTCTGGGTTCGTATAAAACACTGGAATGTCATCTCATGCAAGATTTGGCAACCTGCAGCTCTGGAGCTGCATGTGGCTCTTTGATCTCTCTGTTGCAGCTGTTGCTGGTCGGCACCACAATTTTGAAAGGCGCTTCCAGTTAAGTGGGGGGAAAGCGCGGCGTGCCAGGAGGAAACTATGGCAAGGAGCAAGATTTCTGGTTGGCTCCATACTTGATGGGGCTTTTGGTCCCACCATGCTAGGAGGAGACTCTATGATGGGGAAACCGGACTGCCGATCAGCTCCAGAACTGAATGGTGGGCTTCCAGTTAGGGCCTTTGTGGCTCTTTGAATGTTTAAGGTTGCCGACTCCTGAGTTAATGGGTTGGGTTCCCACAATGTGGTAAACCAATCAAAACAAAAATTGCAAAGCTAAGAGAGCTTAGCATGTGAATGCATCCACCAGGTCTTTAACTCAACTGAGTTAAAATTAACATCCAGGGGGAAAATAAGGTTATGGAAACTCTTGGGTGCTGTGTCTTGCTTGCAGCCAGTTCAGGTTTCATATTTTGCTTTTGGACTTCTTCTTTTTTTTTTTTCTTCTTCTTCTTCTTCTTCTTCTCATAATGACCTGTTTTAAATTGCACTTCTTTGCTGTGTAACCTCAGTGGATCTGTGTTGGTCCAACAGAGTTTGCAACTCCTTTTCCCTCAAGCCTGCAAGAAATTGTCCCCTTTGGCCAAAGGACAATATTTCATGGAATAATAAAAGGTTGCAGCTGGAACAAAGAGCTGACTCAGAGAATACAAACACACACACTCACACAGACACACACACACACACATAACTAAAACATGGGTAGCTCTGTTTCTCGGCTGCAATAGGCTTCTAATTATAACCACGCTGAAGTAAAAATCTCCTGAAAAAAATAATTTTGTAGTTGTACTTCCATTTACTGCAAAAGGAAACAAAGATTTTTCCTTCTCTTTCTTTCCTTTCTTTCTTTTCTTCCTTTTTCTTTTCTTTTCACCTCTTCCTTCCTTCTTTCTTTCCTTTCTTCTCTTTCCTTTCTTCCTTCCTTTTTCCTTCTTCCTTTCTTTTTCCTTCCACCCATTCCTTCCTTCCACTTTTTTCTTTCTTCTTCTTTTTTCTTTCCTCCCCTTCCTCCTTTTCTTCCTTCCTTCCTTCTTTTTCTTCTTTCTTTCTTTTCTTTCCTCCCCTTCCTTCCTTCCTTTTTCTTCCTTCCTTTCTCTTTCTCTTTCCACCTCTTCCTTTCTTTCTATTTTTTTCTTTTCTTTTTATTTCCTCCCATTCCTTCCTTTCCTTCCTTTCCTTCCTTTCCTTCCTTTCCTTCCTTTCCTTCCTTTCCTCTTTTCTTTTTTCCCCTGCTTTCCTTTTTCTTTTCTTCCTTCCTACCTTTCTTTCCTTTCCTTTCTTTCTATTTTTTCTTTATCTCTTTCCTTTCTTTTTCTCTCTTCTGTTTATTCTATTCCTTTTTTGGTTAGTTTTTATATTCATTGTAAAAATTTTCTTAAAAGTTTATTTTTAAATATTAAAAAGTTGAGGACCACCTGTACATACCAAGACAACCATTGCAGCATCCTTGCAGCCAGAATTCAGGTGCTTGGCAACTGATCGCGTTTTGCAACCTTCCTAACCAGATTCCAACAACCAAAACCAATGAAGGAAGCTGGGTTTGCTTAACGACCACATGATTCATTTGGGGTTCATTCATTTAACATCTGCAGTTATTTGCCTAAGTAGCACAACAAAAAAAGGTTGTAAAATCAGACATGACGCACTTAATGACCACTTTGCTTAACCATGGCGGTTCCAGTCCCAATTCTGGTCATGTTCTGACCCAAACCTGGTTCCAAGGAAACGAACACGAAACGGAGGTAACAGCAAAACCTTTTAATGATTCTTTACGAATTCCGTTCCTTCCCAGTTAAAAGGCTGTTTCAAACTAATTGTCTCTGATAAGGATGAGCCTTGCCAAGGTGGTGCAAGGCTGCCAAGAACACTAGATACAATTGCCAAGAAATATTCCAAACACAAAGAGTCTCCAACACAAACTAAGAGAGTCCGAACGTCCACTAGACTTGAGTGCAATAACTTCTTTGCTTCCTGCAAAGAACTCTGGTTTCTCAGCTGGCTTTTATTTCTGAAGGGAGGGGCCATCACCTTGCAGCCTTACTCCCGTGCTGCTGCTCTTTCCTTCAAGCAGCCCTGCACGCACACGCATTGGGCACAGGCTCCTCGGGGGCCTCTTCCTCACTGCTGCCAGCCTCCACCATCTCTGAAGGCAGCACTCCACTCCCTGATGGTCCTGGCCCCATCCCTGAATCACACGCAGGCCCCTCATCCGAGTCCTCGCTCTCCGAGACCTCAGCTGTCCACACCTGCTGCCAGCGAACCACAACAGGTCATAGGTTGAGGACTCTGTGTATCGTTGCCGAATTTGCCGTGAAAAAATGTGAATTGTGGCTGTTATTGGATTTAAATCCATCCAGTCTTAAGTCTCTAAAACTTTATTGCTGATCCAACACACACAAAAATAAACAGCTAGTCCTTGGCTTACGACCACAACTGAGCCCAAAATGTATGTCATTAAGTGAAACTTTTGTTTTTCAGGAAGTCCGCAAAATGACTCCTGAACACAGCAACCATCATAAATGTGAGTCAATTGTTGAGCATCTGAATGTAAATCGTGTGACCATTGGAAGGCTGCAGTGGTCATAAGTGTGGAAAAAATGAAGTGATAAATTACTTAGAAAGTAGGAAAATATATATATTTAAAATGAAAAAAATGGAACTGTTACCTTTTTGTTATTAAAACACTTGTTATTTGTTAAACTCTATATAGAAATAAATGGAATACATGTGAAAAAGAGAAATTATGATAAATTTATTAACTATGTTTAAAGGATGTAAGAATATAGATGAAATGAATTATGAGGTTTGTTGTAATGAGATTAATATGAGTTATGTTTAATAGAATAGACTAATTTTTCTTTTTAAAATTATAAATGACCTGATGTGATTGTGAAGGGGAAGGTGCCATGAGGAATCTGACTTAAAAGGCATATGTGTTATGTAGTTGTTAGGAGATTATTGTTATTAATCTTTAAGGTAATAATTTAAAAGTTAAATGATTATTAGGAACTAAAGAGAAGTCAACTAAATGATATATAGGATTATAGGGGTGGTACACTCTAGTTGGTAATTGTGGGGGGAACTTTTCTGAAATATTTGAATTGAGATGGAGATTTTGAAATGATGAAACAAGAATATGTGATGAAATTGCAAACCTGACCTATAAAAGTATAAAGCCCAACGAATATGAAGATATGAGAATGATTTAAAGTTAAAAGAAATAGGTTCAGAAATGAATAGAAAATATATAAAATAAGCCTGAGAAAAGTATTTGGGAAAATTAATAGAAAATATTTCAAGTCATGATAAGATATGACATTCAATGTTAAAGATGGATATGTAATCAAAGGTCATGTTTGTATGGAAATGTGAAAAACCTGGGATCATGCTTTTCACCAAAAAAAAGATGTTTTTGAAATGTGGAAAAAATATATCTTAAAAAAAGTGTGAAAAAATGGTCATGTCACTATTTTCAGTGCCGTTGTAACTTCAGAACACCAAATGTACAGGACTACCTGTATAGGCAAACAAATATGCAGTCCTTACCCAGGGCAAATGAATGAATTATTCACCAGACACAGAAAAATGCTCAGTCAATTAAGCATATAATTAAATGAGGTCATTGTTGAGGTTAGAGTTACCCAGTAGCCTTAGTCTAAGATCTGATATGCAATAGCGGCGTCATATTTTCCAAAGCTGGAAAAATCAATGTTGTAACATCTGACATAGTGGATCTGCAGCCTCCAGTCTCAGCTTTGAACTCTTTTTTATTATTCCAGCATTGTTTCCAACTCCAAAGCAATGTTATCGTACGATAGCAAAGTCAGACCAAAGGGACTAGAGATAATCCTCCATTTGTAAGCATTCATTCAGGAGGTTGTGGGAGCTTCATCCCTGGAGGCTGTCAAGAAGAGATTGGACTGCCATTTGTCAGAAATGGTGCAGGGTCTCCCGCTTGGGCGAGGGGTTGGACTAGATCACTGGTCGCCAAACAGTGGGCTGGGGAGCACTGCTGGTCCGTGAGAAAATTTTGGTGGTTTGCAGAGAAATGTCTCCCCCTCCCCCCCAAAGCAATTAATCCAGGTTGCGCGGGAACACAAGGCTGCACTGCCCACATGGCCCACAGGAACACAAGGCTTGTGTTGCTTGCATTGCGAACAACACGAGGTCGTGAGGGGAGGGGAAAAGGGTGGAGGAGGGGACTTACCCCAATCGCCCCACGCGCCTGGCCTGGGCACCAGGCTGCTTCTTTTCTCTTCTTCCTTCTTCTGCTTTTGGCTGCACGCAAGGAAAGCAGCAAAAGTCTTTCTTTCTCTCCCCCAAACTCTGGCAAAAATGAGTCTTTGAGACCCTGCAAGGCCTCCTGCTCCAAGAGGCTGTGCTGGCATGACAAGCCTCACAAAGACTCATTTCTGGCGGAGTTTGGGGGAGAGAAAGAAAGTCTTCTGCTGCTTCTGCTGCTTTCCTTGCATGAAGCCAAAAGTCTCTCTCTTTCTTTCTCTCCCCCCGGAGAATGGAGCTGGAGACGGTATCCTGTGACCCCAAATAAAGAATGATCGATCGGTAGAAAAACGGGGTGGGGAATTTTCCTGCAGACTTTTTTGTGGGATTTTCCCAGGATCTCTGGTCTGTAGGATTTAAAATGATGAGTTTGGCGGTCCCTGAGGTCCAAAAGGTGGGCAAGCCCTGGGCTAGATGACCTCCAAGGTCCCTCCCAACTCTGTTCATATGTAAAGAAACCATCCAAAATTACAACTTTAGAAGAGAATTTTCAATGGAACTACAAAATCCTCTTCTTCCAATCTTCAACCTTTTTTTCAAAATCCATTAAGTTGTCGATAGATTATTCTTCTGCGAAAAGTTTATGCAGGGCAGTCCTCCACTTAAAACCACAATTAAGCCCAAAATTTCTGCTGCTAAATGAAGAATTTGTTAAGTGAGTTCTGCCCCATTTTACGACCTTTCTTGCCACCGGTTGTTCAGTGAATCACTGCATTTGTTAAGTTAGTAGCTTAAATCTGGCTTCTCCATTCACTTTGGTTGCCAGAAGGTCATAAGTTGTTTTTTCTGCATAAGTTGCGCTTTTTTGGGGGGGGTAAGTTGCTTTTTTGTCAGCCCTGCTGTAACATCGAACTGTCACTAATTGAACTGTTATAAGCCGAGGACTGCCTGTAACAGATTTGTCTGGCTTTTATGGAAGTAAATGGAAGTTATGGACTGCCATTTGTCAGAAATGGTGTTGGGTCTCTCGCTTGAGTGGGGGGTTGGACTAGATGACCTACAAAGTCCCTTTCAACTCTGATTATCTGTTAAGTATTTATGGTTTGATCCCTGGTCACAGAGCTCAGCTGTGCCACCTTCACAGTCCATTGGGGGGGGTATTTGTGTGCTTTTCCCCTCTATTTTTGGGAAGGGGCTGGGTGTGGTTGCATGAGTCACATTGCTTTGGCGTGTCACCAGGGAGACAAGACTATAAACTTTGGGTTGGGCGTGCCACAGATTGTGCAAGAGGTGAGGTCAAAAGGCTGTGGCGGTGGACTGCAGTGTGTGGTGGAAAAATGTCATTTTCTGGGGTCAGCTTATCAATGGTGGCGGCTCAGCTGGCCTATCTGGCACAAACATCTTCACAGTCATGGCATTGCTATATTTGCTGCAGCAGTCATGCTATACAACAAAACATCACATCTCACACAAGGAGAATGAAGCCGCCTTTAACCCTGTGCAACCCTTGGACTCTGCTCCCATTATGTTATTTCATTTTATTGTTGTATTGCATTGCATTGCATTGCATTGCATTGCATTGCATTGCATTGCATTGCATTGCATTGCATTGCATTGTATTGTATTCAGGGGTGGGATTGAAATTTTTTAACAACCGGTTCTGTGGGCATGGCTTAGTTGATGGGTGTGACTTGGGGGTCATGTGACTGGGTTGACATGGCTTGCTGGTCATGTTATTGGCTGGGTGTGGCCAAGTCAATATCACTCACATTGAGGCATGCATCTTATGACTGTGGGGATGCTGCAACAGTCTTAAGTGTGAAAAACGGTCATAAGTCACTTTTTTCAATGCCGTTGTAACTTTGAATGGTCACTCCACACAAGCAAAGTAACAGCAAAGGAGGGGATAAAAAACTCCAGAGAGGTTCCTGAGACAGGAAGTCTCGTCCTGCCAAGAATGTAATAAGGGTTAACGGAGAGGCAGTTTCTGTCAGCAACACCAGAATGTTTCCTTCCTGCCTTCCTTACAGGATTAGCCCAGTAATTTCTTCTAACAACTGATTCTCCAAACTGCTTAGAATATTAACAGGTTCTAGTGAATAGGTACGAACTGGTAGAATCCCACCCGATTGTGTTGTATTGTATTGGTATTTTATTGTATTGCATTTGTATTGGTATTGACACTGTATTGGTATTGTATCTGTATTTGTATTGCATTGAAGAATTGCGTAGACTGGCCTAAGTCACATCTGGCTTTCATGCCTCAGGCAGAACTAGAACTCTCCATCTCCTGGTTTCTACTCTGGTACCTTCACCACCAGGCCTTCACCATTTCTTGTGACACTGCAGCATGACTGCCTAACTATAGTTTATTGAATAACCCCCAACTGAAGTTCTGCATCTCAGGTTCATACAAGAGGTGGGGCTGAAATTAAATTGTACAAAGGTTTGACATGTTTTTTTGTTTTTAGTATTTTAGTGATAACTCTATTTATCAAATTTCATTGTGAAGTTAAAAATGTAGAAAATAATTAAACAAAAACAAAATAAGAAAAAAAGAGAGAGAAAAGCATAAAGAAAGAAAATGGTTTCTGGCTTCCTTTGGTGTGGTACATTCCAAAACCAACACAACAGTTTTTTGCTTTGCATTTCAATTATGACGACATCATTCTAATCTTCAAAGCCTAAACTCAAAGTTTTGGGTTTTTTTTCCCCCCGGCTTCATGCAAAAAGTCCTGAAGCAGTATCCAAGTAGAAAAAAAAAGGAGATAATAACTTTTGTCCCCCTCTAATGTAAACAGACAATTTCGCCATCACCTTTGCAATCTGCTCTTCCATTGTGGGAATTAGCCTATCTTTCCATCTTTGTACACGCAAGATCCTCGCTGCTGTGTCAACATGTATAATAACTAAAATTCCAACATTTTCTTTCAAATTCTTCAAGGGGGTGGCACCCAACTTTAACCAAAGCAACCAAATCACACATTTTGAAATGCAACTCACAACTGCATTCAAACCTGGTTAGACCCTTCCCACATTTGAAATTCTGCAATCTCAAATCTAGTTAATCGTCAGCCTCAAACCGGCTAACCCCCAAACCTAGTTACGTAAACATAATCACTATGCTAGATAACCAACCTTCCCACATTTGAAATTCTGCAGTCTCAAACCTAGATAATCTCAGCCCCAAACTGGCTAATCCCCAAACCTAGTTACATCAACACAATAGATATGATCAGATAACCAACCTTCCCATGTTTGAAATTCTGCAATCTCAAACCTAGATAATACTCAAACTGGCTCACCCCCAAACCTAGTTATGTAAACACAATCGTTACACTCAGATAATAGATAGGCTCAGATAACCAACCTTTGAAAAGATAAGGGGATTATCTGGTTCACACCACATGCAGTGACTTCTCTTACACAACGCAATGGGATTACTTGCTGCTAACCCTCCCTTGTAGTCTAGTTATGTTGTGTGAAATCAAAACTTTTGTGGAATTAGGGTGGGGCTGGAATTGGAGACAGAAGAGTAAACACTTCCTTCTTAGGCAACCCTCCAAACTACAGGTAATCCTCAGCTTCTGACCACAACGGAGCCCAAAATTTATGTGGCTGAGCGAGGCAGTTATTAAGTGAATTTTGCCCCATTTTATGAACTTTCTTGCGACGGTTGTTAAGTGAATCACTGCAGTTGTTCAGTAGGTGAATCTGGCTTTCCCCATTGACTTTGCTTGCCCGAAGGTCAAAAAAAGAGATTAACATGAACCTGGGATGGTCATAAATATGAGTCAGTGGCCAAGCGCTTAAATTTTGATCACATGACTGTAGGGAATGCTGCAATGGTCGTTAAGTGTGAAAAACAGTCCTAAATCACTTTTTTTCAGGGCTGTGGTAACTTTGGATGGCTGTTATCTGAACTGTTGAAAGTCAAGAACTACCTGTGTTTCTTAACTACAGCAACTTTTTAAGAAATTGGACTTCAGTTCCCAGAATTCCCTAGCCGGAAGGGAATTCTGGGAGTTGAAGTCCACAAAATCTGAGAGTGAAATACTGCTCTAGAGCAGGGATCTCCAACCTTGGCAGATCCCTGGCAGACTTCAACTTTAAGCCTGGCAGACTTCAACTCCCAGAATTCCCCAGCCGGCAAAGCTTTAAGGGCAAAACTCACTTAAACAACTCTCTCACTCAGCAACAGAAATTTTGAGCTCAATTGTGGTCATAAATTGAGGATTATCTGTATTCTGGAACGTTGTCAATGAAGGAAATGTTTATTTGTCTCCTTACTGTTGTAAAATAAGGACTAGCTACATTCATCACCTACCGTTGGGAGACCATTTTGTCTTACGCTATATAAAAAGATTTATATGCTTTGCTCTAACTTACAAGTTGCTTTCAGATTTTTTTTGGTAACTCCATCTCAAACTTCTTGCATTCATCTTCTCATTTCTTTTGAGCTTGGCTCTTCTTTTTGTCTCTCTTTCCCACATATGTTATAGAGTGAGTTCTCCAATATATGCCTTTGCTGTATCCCATGCATTTTGTAGTGCAGTTTCTTTCTTTCTTTTATTCCCTTTAAAGAAGAAATCCAGTTCTCTTTCCATAAAGTTGTATAAATTCCTTTTCTTTTAATATTGATTGGCTCATTGTCCATCTTATGAATGACCTCACCCCATTCCTAAGAGGTCTGTAAGGGTCGTGCGTAAGTGCACCATCGTGCCTACCACCCCTGTCCTATTGTCCCCATTTAATCGTACTATTCTCTGTGTTCTTATTCCTGTTTATACTTATACCTATAACCTTGTAAGCGATTATCAAATCAAATCAAATCAAATAAATAAAAATAAATCTTATGAATGAATAAGTAAACTTTAATTGTTATTGCACAAGATGCTTATACCCAGGCGACATGCTGGCTAATTTACTGTTTGTATTAAAAAAATTATAAAATTATAATTAAAAGAAGAAGGCGTTTCTTACAGACTTGTATGAACATGCTATAGAACAGGGGCCTTCAAAGTTCGGTTTTAAGACTTGTGAACTTCAACTCCCAGAATTCCTCCTCGAGCCATGTTAGCTTAGGAATCCTGGGAGCTGAAGTCCACAAGTCTTCAACTTGCAAAGTTTGAAGATGCTTGGAATACTATCTATCTATCTATCTATCTATCTATCTATCTATCTATCTATCTATCTATCACAGACTAGATAGATAGATAGATAAGAGATAGAGATAGAGAGATAGAGAGATAGAGAGATAGATAGAGAGAGAGAGAGAGAGAGAGAGAGATACTGTAGTTTGGGGTCTTCAAACTTGACAGCTTTATAAGACTTTGTGGACTTCAACTCCCAGAATTCCTCCTCCAGCCATGTTAGTTCAAGAATCCTGGGAGTTGAAGTCCACAAGTCTTAAATTTGCCACATTTGAAGACCCTTGCTATAGAATGTATATAACGGTCACTAAATGAACTTTTGTAAGTCGAGTTTAAAGCGGTAAAGGAATGCCTGTCGTTTCAAAGCTACAGAACTCTCTCTAAACCTAAATGAATTGCACAAGCTGAATTCATGCAACCCATTAAACCACACACACACACATACACACCCAAACCCCATGGTTAACCTTAGCAAGGCTCAAGTGGGATACTCACAAACCTGCACAACTCTTTGCTAACCGACTTTAACTCCCCTCGCCAGCCTTTAGAGGGGAAAAAGTCACCAGAGTCTGAACAACAGGGTCAGATCTGGGATGGGGGGTTAGGAGGAATATGCACTGCACATGCTCAGGGCTGAGCCCATCCTGCAAAGTGCTGAAGTCTTGAAAGCCCAAGAGCACAGAGTGCACTCTGTACATGTTCTCGAGACCATCCTAATCCATTCTAGAGCCTGCCAAGCCAGGGAGCAGAGTTGCACTCTGCACATGTTCAGATCTGGGCTCATCCTGCCCAGTGCTTGAGCCTGGCAAGCCAGGAAACAGAGTGCACTCTGCATATGCTCTGGACTGCACCCATCCTGCCCCGTTCGGTAGCCTGTCAAGCCAAGGAGTAGAATGCACTCTGCACATGCTTAGGGCTGAGCCCATCCTACCCAGCTTTGGAGCCTGCCAAGCCAGGGAGCAGAATGCACTCTGCACATGTTTTGGGCTGAAACATGTTTTGGGCTGCACATGTTTGGGCTGCCCCATTCTGGAGCCTGCCAAGCTAGAGAGAAGAGTTGCACTCTGCACATGCTCCTATCTGGGCCCATCCTGGACGGTGTCAGCAATCCCAGGAGCAAGAGTGCACTCTGCACATGCACAAGGGTGAGCCCATCCTTCCCATTTCTGGAGCCTTGCCAAGCCAGGAAATAGAATTGCACCCTGCCCATGCTTGGATCTGAGCCCATCCTGCCGATTTCTGGAGATTGCCAAGCCAGGCAGCAGACTTGCACTCTGCACATGCTTGGATCTGAGCCCACCTCGCCAGGTGCCAGAATCTAGCAACCCCAGGAGGAAGAGTTGCACTCTGCACATGCCCAGGGCTGAGCCCATCCTGCCCCGTTCCGGAGCCTGCCCAGCCAGGGAACAGAGTTGCACTCTGCCCATGCTCGGATCTGAGCCCATCCCGCAGAGTCTGCCAAACCAGCTGTGAAGCCTGAATAAGCCTCCACCCCTGGTTCAAACAAACCCGGAATCATTGTTCCTCTCTGTTCCCCCTTCCCCCACTCCCTCCCCCTCCCCCCCAAAAGTTCCCAAACTTTCTCCCAAGCCATCCAGCTGGAGAAAAGCCCAGCGGTGCCTCCTTCCTTCCCCTTCCAGATGTTTCCCCCCTTCCCTTCTCTTCCCTCGGTTGGAAAAGTTGCATTCTCCCCCCCTCCCCCTCCCTCCCCAGAAGCAGGAGGAGGAGGAGGAGGGGGCGGCCCCTCTCGTGCACGCGCCCTCCGGGGCCTTTTCCCTCCCTCCCTCCCTCCTGCCTTCCCTTCTTCCCACGCCGGACGGGGGGGGGGGCAGCAGGGGATAGATAGCCTGCGGGGCAGGAAAAGGGGCGTCTCGGGAGGGGCGGGGCACGGACGCCGGGAAGGGGAGGCGCGCCCTCGAGGCGCGTGCACGAGCCGGAGTTTGCGCGCTGGCGGCGGAGCGCTTTAAAATAAGCCCAGCGCGCGCCCGACCGTCCAGCTGCGCCGCCGCCGCCGCCGCCGCTTCTTCTTCTCCTCCGCCGGCCGACAGAGAGAGCCTCGCTCCCGGCGCCGCCTCTGCGAGCGAGGCACGGAGCTGCGGCCGGCTGGCGAGGTGAGTTCGAGGGATGCCTGGCAGCCGCTTCGTGCCGGGGAGCCCTTGGAAGAAGCAGCCCTGGGCAGGGGAAGGGGGAGACGGGACGGGCTCCTTGTCTCCCGGGGTGGGCGAGGGCGGCAGGCAGGCAAGCAGGCTGCTTGGCCCTCCGTCCCTCCCTCCGTCCGTCCGTCCGTCCGGGCGATCCTTTGCATCCCGGCCGCCCCCGACCCCACACACCCGGGACTTGCCTTCGGCTGGAGAGAAAGAAAGGGGAAGGAAGGAAGGAAGGAAGAAGAAAGAAAAAAAGAAAGAAAGAAAGAAAGAAAGAAAGAAAGAAAGAAAGAAAGAAAGAAAAAGGGAGAAAGGAAGGTGGAAAGGAAGAAAGAAAGAAAGGAGGAAAGAAAGAAAGAAAGGTGAAAAGGGAGAAAGAAGGCGGCCTGGAAGAGAAGAAAAAGAGAAAGGAAGGAAGAGAAAGGAAGGTTAAGGAAAAAGAGGGAAAGAATAGAAGGTAAAAAAGAAAAGAAAGAAGAAAAAAAAGGAAACAATAGAAAGGCAAAAGAAAGAAAGGGAAAAATAGGAAAGGAAAAATGAAGAAAGAAAAAGAGGGGGGAAAATAGGAAAAAGAAAGAAAAAGGAAAAAAATCGTGAAGGAAAAGAAAAGAAAGAAGAGGAAAAATAGAAAAGGAAAACGAAAGGGAAGAAAAAGGCGAAAAGGGTGCTAAGAAAAAGAAGAAAAAACCGGCTTTCGGTGGAATTTGCACGGGGGCATCAGCAGGTTGCTGGCTGGGGGTTGCACTGACTTTTGCGCGGTGTGGCATCCACAGGAGGGAGGGAGGGGGGGGGGTTGCGGTGAGTTTGCAGGGGGCATCCAGAGTTGGGTATCCGCTGGAAGGTTTTGCACGCGTCATCAGAGGGATCGCGCTGACTAGTTTTGCACGCGTTGCGTCTGGGTGAGGCGAGGGGGGAGTAGTTGCGCTGACTTTGCACAAGGAGGGGGTGAGGAATGCGACTGAAGTTTGCAGCGGGGCACGTGTGTGTGATGTGTGTCTTGTGTATGCGTTCCGCTGACTTGCACCGGTTGTTATTGCATGGGGTGGGAGGAGATTTGCGCTAGAATTTTTTGCACGGGGCAATCGATTGGAGGGGGGTGGTGCCGCTGACATTTGCACATGAAGGGAGGGGCGGCTGGTGCGTTGAATTTGGCACAGGGCCATCGTGGGCGAGGGTGGTTTGAGCTCCTCTAAGAGTCATTTGGCGGCGCGTCCTCTTTTTTTATTCTTTTCTCCCGGGGCGTATGTGTGCAATAACGCGCTTTTTGCAACTTTGGAGCCGCAAAGCACCGGACCTCCGTGGCTTAATGGGATCGATGGAAGGGAGTTTCCAATGCGAAGCCGAGCGAAGTCGGGAAGAAAAGAAGGAGGAGAGGAGACACCATAACAGTCTTCCAGAATTTGAGGGGCTGCCCAAAGAAAGGGGGACTTCAAGCTATCCTCCAAAGCCCCAAAGGCAGGATGAGAAGCAGTGGGTGGAAATTTAATCAAGGAGAGAAAGCAACCTGAAATTAAGGAGGAATTTCCTCATAGTGAGAACAATTAAACCAGTGGAACTGCTTGCCACCAGAAGTTGTGATTGCTCCAATACTGGAGGTTTTTTAAGAAGGAGACTGAGACATCATTTATAACAGATAATCAGAGTTGGGAGGAACCTTGTAGGCATCTAGTCCAACCCCCCCCCCAGCCAAGCAGGGAGACCCTACACCCATTTCTGACAGATGGCAGTTCTGGTCTTTTCTTGAAAGCCTCCAGGGATGAAGCTCCCACAACTTCTGAAGGCAGCTTCTGTTCCATCGGTTGATTGTTCTCACTGTTCAGAAAACTCCTTATTTTCAGATTGAATCTCTCCTTGTTCAGTTTCCATCCATTGTTCCTTGTCTGGCTTTCAGGTGCCTTGGAGAATAGCTTGACCCTCCCCTCTTCCCTGTGGCAGCCCCTCAAATAATCCTGTCTCCCCTGGTCCTTCTCTTCCCTTAGACAAGCCAAGCCCAAATCCTGTAACCGTTCTTCATATGTTTTAGCCCCCAGTCCCTTCATCATCCTGTGTTGCTCTTCTCTACCCTCTTTCTAGAGTCTCAACATCTTTTTTATAGTGTGGTGACCAAAACTGGATGCAATACTCTAAGTTGTGGTCTTACTAAGGCTTTATAGAGTGGTATTAGACCTCCCTTGATCTTGACTGTATCCCTCTGTTAATACAATTTAGGATTGCATTGGCTTTTTTGGCTTGCTGCTGCTGCACACGCTGGCTCCTATTTATCTGGCTGCTCCACTAATAGTCCAAGATCCTCGACTTACAACAGTTCATTTAGGGACCTTTTTGATGGCACTGAAACAATGTGACTTAGGATCTTGAATTGTATCCCTCTGTTAATGCAAGTTAGAATTGCATGACTTTTTGGCTGCTGCTGCTGCTGCACTGGCTGGCTCCTATTTAGCTGGTTATCCGCTAAGACTCCAGGATCCTCTCCCAGTTCCTGCTGTTGAGCCTGGTTTCACCAGTCTATAGGTGCCACTTTTGGTTTTTCTTGCCTAAGTGTAGGACTTTACTTTTCTCTACGGTGAATTTCATTTTGTTTGATAGGGCCCAGGGTTCTCGTCTAGTTTGTATCTTGAGTCTATCTTGGGTGTTAGCTGTTCCTGCCATTTGTCTGAAATGGTGTAAAATCTCCTGCTTGAGGAGGGGGTTGGGCTAGAAGACCTCCAAGGTCCCTTCCAGCTCTATTCTGATTGATTGATTGATTGAATCTCTTTGCTGCACCTGAACTCCGATCGGTTTGTTCAGCCGCGTTAGAAGAGTTAACCATGTTAGCTTTGAAAAGAAAAAGAAAGAAAAGAGAAAGAAGAAAGAAAAAGAAAGAAAAAGAGAGAGGAAAGGTGATAGAAAGAAAAAGAGAAGGAAGGGAAAAAGTGAGAGACAGAAAGAAAAAAGAAAAGAAAGAAAGAAAAGAAAGGAAAGAAAAGAGTTAAAAAAAAGGGAAAAAGAAAAAGAAAGAGACAGAAGGGAAAGAAAGGAAAAAGAGGAAAAGAAAGAAAGAAAAGAGAAAGAAAAACAGAGAAAAAAGCAAAGGGAAAAAGAAAGAAAAGTAAAGAGAAAATAGAGAAAGAGAAAGAAAGAGATGGAGAGGAAGGAAGGAAGGTATAGACAATGCCAGAAGAATTCAGATTCTGCTCACTCCTGTTCCTTGCAAGTAATAATCTAGCAGGGCAAGAAATTGAGAGAAGTTGGATTTTTGCCTGCAGGGCTTGTTCCTGAGAGGTAACAGCCATTCTCTGCCTTAAACTCCTGCCGTCCTCTCTCTCTCTCTCTCTCTCTCTCTCTCTCTCTCTCTCTCTCTCTCTCNTCTCTCTCTCTCTCCCCCTCCCTCCCTCCCTCTTTCTCTCTCTCTCTCATTAGAAGCCTTTGTCTGGCCTTTCTTAAAATTTGAGCAGGAATTGCCCTGGGATTTAACCAGAAACTTTTGCAAGTACAGGTGGTCCTCGTCTTATGACCACAATTGAGGCCAAGATTTCCATTGCAAACCAAGATAGTCGTTTGGTGAGCTTTCCCTCACTTTGCGACTTTCCTTGCCCAAGATTGTTATTTAAAACCTTGCAGTTAAGTCACTAACACAGTCACAAACATAGCTAGAATCTGGCTTTCCTGTTAGCTTTGCTTGCCAGGGGGGTCATAAAACAGAGCACTTCTGACCCTCCCCGGAGGCTACAACCCTCATTAATAGGAGCCCGTTGTTAAGTGAGTAAAGTGAGTTTCCCCTTTTACGACCACGGTTGTTAAAGTGAATCACTGCACTTGTTAAATGAATAACACGATCATGAAATGATTCTGGCTTCCCCATTGACTTTTCCTCGTCAGAAGATTGCAAATGTTAACCTTTTGCCAAGTGCCTGGATTTTGATCACATCATCCATGAGGATGCTGCCAATGGTCGTAAGTGTGAAAAAGGGTCATAAGTCACTTTTTTCAGTGCCATTGTAACTCTGAACAGTTGCTAAATGAACTTGCTGTAAGTTGAGTTACTTACCAGGGCTTGTAAATAGTAAACCCAGTTGGGAGTCTGCATTCTCTTTTTATAATCCATTTATAATCCGTTTCCTGACTTTGCAGTTTCCTTCTTCCTCCTCTTCCTAATCCTCTCCCTTTGCCAGAGGTGTAAGGTATGTGTAACTTTAGAGGAGGAGGAGGAGGAAGAGTCTTTTGGAAAGGGTCACACTTTCCTCATAAGTAATGATGAAGTTCAAAGTAATCCAGTATGCAAAGCTGGGAAAACTCCCAGTTTCCAGGATAATATTTGCAAGAGGTTAAAAAGTACATCTACTCTTAAGATCTCAGCAGAATCTGGATTGTCTGGATTCAAGTAGCATTTGGGCGTCAAGAGCTGTTGGCCTGTGAAAATGTGGGGTTTGTTGAAACTGGTTTTATGCCATACCAAAAAACAAACAAACAAACCCAACCCTAACATGGTTTAGACCAGCGGTCTTCAATCCCAGAATTCCTCCTCCAGTCGCTCAGGAATCCTGTGAGTGGAAGTCCACAAGACTTAAACCTGCCATGTTTGAAGACCCTTGGATTAGATGGATGGATGGATGGATGGATGGATAGATAGATTGACTGACAGACAGACAGACAGACAGACAGACAGACAGACAGACAGACAGACAGACAGATATAGATTAGATAGATAGAGATAGACAGTTTAGATGGATAGGGAGGGAGGGAGGGAGGGAGGGAGAGAGAGAGAGAGAGAGGGATGTGGAGATGGAGATAGAAGATAGACACTGTAGATCAAGGGTCTTCAAACTTGACAGTTTTAAGACTGGTGGACTTCAACTCCCAGAATTCCTCCTCCAGTCAGGTTAGCTGAAGAATTCTGGGAGTTGAAGTCCACAAGTCTTAAACTTGCCAAGTTGGAAGAGCCTTGGGTTAGATAGAAGCCAATATTTGTAGCTAAGGGTTGAATTGTGGGATCCTCAGTGCTCTCAGAAGTGGATTGTTTTCTTGCAGATGTTTAATGTCCTGGCTGGGTAACGTCAGTGCTAGAAGGGAGTGGGGTTTGGAGAGGAGGAGGAGGAGGTGGAGGAAGGGAGGAGGAGGACTGTGGGGTGCTTGGTGCTCTGTGAAGAGGATTGCTTTCTTGCAGACGTTTCATTACCTAAGTAGGTAATGTCATCAGTGCACAAGATGGTTTGTTGAACTTTGCCCTTAAACGATGGGGAGGCTTTTGGACAAGTTGAGAATCCTGGTTATTAGCCATGGGAGAGCTTCCCCGGGGTCCTCTTGAAATATTTTGGACTTGCTCTCCCTTATATAAGGGCTCTTCCACTCTCAATCACTCATTTAGCAATGGGAGCCCAGCGTGTCTTCTTATGTTGGGTGCAGCAAAGTGATTCAATCAATCAGAGCAGATCTGGAAGGGACCTCAGAGGTCTTCTAGTCCAACCCCCTGCTTAGGCAGAAAACCCTATAGCAGTTCAATCTCTTCTTAAAAACTTCCAGTGTTGGAACATCCACAACTTCTGGAGGCCAGGCATTCTGCTGCTTAATTGTTCTCACTATCAGGAAATTCCTCCTTATTTCCAGATTGGAACTCCCTCTGACTTCATCTCCCAGAATTCCCTTGCCCAGGATGTTTTCAGATGGGTGGATCATAGAATCATAGAGCTGGAAGGGTGCTTGGAGGTCTTATAGTCCAGGGGTCTCCAGCCTTAGCCAGCTAAGCTGGTTGAGGAACTCTGGGAGTTGAAGTCCACAAGTCTTAAAGTTGCCAAGGTTGGAGACCCCTGTTCTAGTCCATCCCTCTGCTCAAACAGGAGACCCTATCCCCATGTTCAGGGGTGGGATTCTACAGGTTCGCACCTATCCACTAGAACCGATTGTTAACATTCCAAGCAGTTCGGACAACCGGTTGTTAGAAGAAATTATGGGCCTAATCCTGTAAGGAAGGCAGGAAGGAAACATTCTGGTGTTGCTTACAGAAACTGCCTCTCCGTTAACCCTTATTACATTCTTGGCGGGATGAGACTTCCTGTCTCAGGAACATCTCTGGAGTTTTTTTTCCCTCCTTTGCTGGGACTTTGCATGTGTGGAGTTACAAGGTTACAATGGCACTGAAAAAAGTGACTTATGAGCATTTTTCACACTTACGACTGTTGCGGCATCCCCACAGTCATGAGAGGCCAGGCCAGGAGATGCATGCCTCGATGTGAGTGATATTGAGTTGGCCATGCCCACCCAGTCACGTGACCACCAAGCCATGTCCACCCAGTCACATGACCACCAAGCCACACCCATCACCTCAGCCATGCCCACACAACCGGTTGTTAAAAATATGAATCCCATCCCTGCTTACAACTTCTGGAGGCAAGTAGTTCCACTGACTAATTGTTCTCCCTGTTAGGATAAAGGTGGGGGATAAAGGTATTGATGAAAGCAGTGTGGGGTTTGAAGGTCCGCCCTGTTTGTGCATAAATTGTCACATTGCACATACAGGTACTCCTCAAACGTTTGTTTAGTGAACCTGCGAAGTTACAACAGCACTGAAAAAAGTGACCTATGACCATTTTTCACACTTAAGGACCATTGCAGCATCCCCGTGATCACGGGATCAAAATTTGAAAGGCTCAGCAACTGGCATGTACTTATGCCTGTTGCAGCATCCTGGGATCATGTGATTCCCCTTTTTGCAACCTTCCGGTCAGCAAAATCCATGGCTGCGAAGCATTAACAACTGGGTTACTAACTGGACAACTGCAAGGATTTACTTCATGACTGCGGCAAGAAAGGTTGTAAAATGGGGGGCAAAACTCGTTCGGCAACCGTGGGATGAAAGTTTGGAGCTCAGTTGTGGTCATAAGTCAAGGACTGCCTGTACAACGGGGTGGTGGTGGTGAGGAACTTGCAAGAGTGACACAATTTTTGTCGTTGAGATGGAAGGATCAGATCCTGCAGGTATCTTCAACAGATAACCGATAATCAGAGTTGGAAGGGACCTTGTAGGTCATCTAGTCCAACCCTCTGCTCAAGGAGGAGTTCCTACACCATTTCTGACAAATGGCAGTCCAGTCTCTTCTTGAAAGTCTCAAGTGATGGTGCTCCCACAACTTCTGAAGGCAACCTCTGTTCCATTGGTTGATTGTTCTCCCTGTCAGAAAGTTTCTCCTTATTTCCAGGTTGAATCTCTCCTGGATCAGTTTTCCATCCATTATTCCTTGTCTGGCCTTCAGGTGCTTTAGAAAATAGCTTGACCCCCTCCTCCTCTCTGTGGCAGCCCCTCAAATATTGGAAGATGCTCTCCTGTCTCCCCTGGTCCTTCCTCTCCTTAGACTAGCCAGGCCCAGTTCCTGCAACCTTCTTCATATGTTTAACCTCCAGTCCCCTAATAATCTTCTTGGCTCTTCTTTGGATTCTTTCTACATTCCCAATATCTTTTTTTTTATTGTGGGTGACCAGAACTGGACAATTGAACTGACAGAACAAAACAACTGTCCACTGATTAAGGCAGCCCCTCAAATATGGAAGATGCTCTCATGCCTCCCCTGGTCCTTCTCTTCACCAGAATAGCCAGGCCCAGTTCCTGCAAATGTTCATCGTAAGTTTTAGTCCTCGTCCCCTCATCATCCTGGTTGCTCTTCTCTGCACTTTTCTAGAGTCTCAACCTCTTTTTACATCTCTTCTTTGTGGCAAAACCTGAGATTATGGAAGATGCTATCATTCCCCCATCTTTCTTTCCTTAAACTAGACATGACCTCTGTCCATCCATGCATTCTTCTTTCTTTCTTTCTTTCTTCTCTTTCTTTCTTTTCTTCTTTCTTCTTTCTTTCATTTCTTTCTTTCTTTCTTTCTTTCTTTCCTTCCTTCCTTCCTTCCTTCCTTCCTTCCTTCTCTCTTTTTTTTCTCTTTGGAAAATAGCTTGACCCACCCCTCTTGTCTGTGGCAGCCCCTGAGATATTGGAAGACTGCTATCCCGTCTCTCCTGGTCCTTCTCTTCCCTAGACTAACCAGGCCCAGTTCCTGCAACCATTCTTCATATGTTTGGGTCTCCAGTCCCCTCATCATCCTGGTTCCTCTTCTCTGCACTTTTTCTGGAGCCTCAACCTCTTTTTTATAGTGTGGTGGACAAAACTCGATGCAGTACTCTAGGTGTGGTCTTATAATTTAGGATTGCATTTGCTTTTTTGGTTGCTGTTGCACAGGGTTGGCTCCTATTTAGCTGGTTGTCCACCAAGACTCCAAGATCCCTCTCATAGTTCCTGCTACTAAGCCTGGTTTCACCCAGTCTACGTGTGTACTTTTGGTTTTTCTTGCCGAAATGTAAAACTTTACTTTCCTCTACGTTGAATTTCATTTTGTTTCATTCAGTTTGTTTCAATTGTTTTGAGCCCAAAACAAGGGTTCAAGTCTGGATAAAGCCTGGATAAAGGTAAACCATGGAATTTTATTTAGCAAGCAGTGATTTCTGATGTGTAATGTAAGTCTTGCAGAGAGGGTGTGTACAGACTATGCAAATCAGTGTTATGGGTTCTTGTTCCTTCAACCAGAGTTGTGTTACGGGGCGTTTTCTACAACCCCAACTAACCTAGCCATCCCGTGAGGCTTGTTGTTATTCAGGATTATTTTTTCTGCTTGGCAACTAGAGTTCTCCACGTGGGTTCCAGAGGGATTATATGGATGATGTGTAAAATTGAGATAGAAATGCAAACAGACCCCACCTTAATTTTGTTTACTAGTAAACAATCCTTGCTGGGGGCGGTCATCATTCTGGAGAAGTTTCCATATCTAAACAGAGGAATGTTCAAGGCCAGCCAAAAAGTACTGGGAACTGACCTTTGACTTCCTGCTGGCTTCCCCATTGAGATTTTTTTTGTGTGGAAATCTGGCAGATAACTTTGTAAATCTTTGCTTTTCCTTCTCCTTCTCCTCCTTCTCCTTCCCTTCTCTCTCCTTCTCCATCTCTTTCTCTTCTTCTCTCTTGTTCTCCTTCTTTCTCCTTCTTCCCTTCTCTTTCCCTTCTCTTTCTCCTTCTCCTTTTATTCCTTCTCCTCTTCCCCTCCCCCTCTTCCCCCTTTCCCTCCTTCTCCTTCTTTTTCTCCTTCCCTTCCTCCTCCTCCTCTTTCTTCTCTCTGCTTCTCCATCTCCTTTTCTCTCCATCTCCTCCTTCCTCCTTTTCCTTCTCTTTCTTTCTCCCCCTTCCCTTCCTCTTTCCCTTCTCTTTCTCCTTCTCCTTTTCTTTTGCCATCCCGGAGGTTTGACAAAAGCCTCTAGAGCCTGGGGAGGGCGAAAAAAGGGGCCTCCTGGAGGCTCCGGAATGTCAGAAACAAGCCCGTTTCTGGCCTCCAGAGCCTGAGGGAGGCCATTTTTGCCCTGCCGGAGGTTCAAGAAGTCTCCGGAGCCTGGGGATGGTGAAAAACGGGCCTCTCAGAGGCTCTGGAAGGTCGGAAATGAGCCGTTTCTGGCCTCTGGAGTCTGGGGGAGGCCATTTTCGCCCTCCTGGAGGTTCGAGGAAAGTCTCCGGAGCCTGGGCATGGCAAAAAATGGGCCTCTCAGAGGCTCCAGAAGGTGAGAAATGAGTCGTTTCTGGCCTCTGGAGTCTGGGGGAGGCCACTTTCACCCTCCTGGAGGCTCAAGGAAAGCCTCCGGAGCCTGGGAAGGGTGAAAAACAGGCTTCCTGGAAGTTCCGGAAAAGCTGGAAATGGACCTGTTTCCGGAGGCCAGGGAAGCCATTTTCACCCTCCCGGAGGCTCGAAAAAAGCCTCCTGAGACCTAAAGAAGGTGAAAATGCCCCCACCCCCACCCCAGCAATGGTGCAAGAGACAGACTAGGCCTCACCCACGACCGGCACTGCCACCCAGCAACCGGGCAGAGAATCGGTTGCTGATATGTTTGAAGCCCACCCCTGGGTGTTTCCCTAAATAAAGTCACAATCTCTGTAATTTTTTTTTAAAAAATAACCCTTGAAAAGTGGAATCTGTAACCTAATAACACTAATTAGTCATGTCCTGATCAACACGGGTTCCAGACTCTGGCAGTGTGAGTAATACTTTGGGCTGACAATGCGTCTGGCGGTGCAAAATAGCAGGATCAACCCTCTCCTCCTAAATTAAACACTTGATTTGTAGCAGGCAGGGGAGGAAAAAATAAAGGCAGCACAAGAAAGCAAGTTCACAGATGCTATGCAGGGAGTGCTTGACTTGCAACAGTTCACTTAGTGGCCATTCTAAGTTATGATATCACTAAGAAAAGGGAATGAAGGATTGTTTCTCACACTTGGCAGCATTCCCCACGGTCACCAAAATTCAGCCACTTGGCAACTGTCTCATTTTTATTATATTTTTATTTTATTTTGTTTTTGTTTATTTGTTTTTATTATTTTATTTATTTTTATTTATTTTTCTCTTTTTTTCTTTTTGTTATTTATTATTATTTTATTTCATCGTTTTTATTTCATTTGTTTTTATTTATTTGTTTTTATTTTTTATTTTATTTTTATTTTATTTTATTGTTTTTCTTATTTTATTTCATTGTTTTTATTTCATTTTTATTTCATGTGTTTTTATTTTATTTTTATTTTATTTGTTATTTGTTTATATTTTGTTTTTGTTTTTATTTTATTTCATTTGTTTTTATTTTACTTTATTATGATTTTATTTTATTAATATTTATGTATTTTATGTATTTTTTATTATTTATTATTTGATCACTAAACCAATAGTTCTTTTTGGTCAACTAGTTACCAGTGTGGTGTCAATGCAGCCTTAAAGTATTTGTCCCCTTAAACTGGTATTTCTCAACTTTGCAATCGTTAAGATGTGTGGACTTCAACTCCCAGAATCCCCTTGAAGTCAGCCCTCCCCCAAGAACCAAGAAAGACACATGGAATAACCTCTGAGAATTTTCCTTTCTCGTTCTTCACCTCTGCAGAGAAATCATGCCAAACAGAACGAACGATTTACATCACTTTAGACATATTCTGAAAATTACTAAAGATGAGCCTCTTAGCTGTCCATCTTCTGACCAAACTATCTAAGGTTTGCTGTCTTTTGGCCTCTCTGAAATACACCCCGAATCACTAGGGGACAATGAGTTCTAGTCAAGGTCTAGTCCCACCTTAGGCATGAAAGTATCTGGGTGACTTTGGGCCAATCACCAGGAGAAGATGAGTTCTAGTCCCGCCTTAGTCAAGAAAGCTGACTGGGCGGGCAACTTTGGGCCAATCACCAGGAGACGGTGAGTTCTAGTCCCACCTTGGGCATGAAAGGCAGCTGGGTGACTTTGGGCCAATCACCAGGAGACGGTGAGTTCTAGTCATACCTTCGGCATGGTGACTTTGGGCCAATCACCAGGAGACGAGTTCTAGTGCCGCCTTAAGTATAAAAAAAAGCTGCATGAATGTCTTTGGGCTCCTCCCTCTCAGCCCAACCCACCTCACAGGGTTGTTGGAGGGAAAATAGGGAGTATTAGATAGGTACTTTGTGCCTTCAGTTGAACTAATAAAGATGGGATAAATTAACTAATTGGTTGAAAACTAGTATCAACTCCCAGCATTCACAAGCCAAAAACATTTGGAGAACTTCGCCATGATTTTGTTCCTACGATGTCCTTAGTCACTACTCACAAGGCTTTGGAAAACCACAGATTTCTTCCATGTCAAATTGGGGAAGATTTAACAGCCTCTATTTTTGGGGGGGGAAGGGTACCGTATCCTCGTTTGACCGATAACAGTAAATACAGTTGTGTGGGGTGGCTAACCTATCATTAAAGCATAACAAAATCATTGTTTTAAGCCATGGGGGTTTGCCCAGCGTGGTTTCGGGCTTTGCAAGAGGTTTAATGGATGTCACCATTAAGCCAATCTTGGTTTTTGGGCAATGACTACGAGGCCCGGGGAAGGAATGACTAAAGCTGAGCAATGAAAAAAAAATGGTGAACATCAAGGCCAGGAAAGAGATTCAAAATTTTGGTTTGGTGGGAAGGAACCTGGTTTTCTGGACCGCCAAAACTCTTTCAGCTGAGCCTTTGGCACGTCCAGCAAAACTCAACCATCCTGGTTGAGTTGTGGTTGCGTTGACTTGGAAGTTTAACAAGTTGCAATTGTACGGTTTGTTCCGTGGCCGTTTGCAGTTATGTCACTTAGGACCCTTTTTTTTCACACTTAACAACCATTGTGGCATTCCCACGGTTGCATGATTCAAAATTCGGACCCTTGGCCCCTGACTCATATTTACGACGGTTGCAGTGTCCCAGAGTCAAACGTGATCCCTTTTTGCAACAAGCAAAGTCCATGGGGAAACCAGGTTCCCCTAACAACCGTGTTACCACCTTAACAACTGCAGTGATTCGCTTAAACCACTGAGGCGAGAGAGGTTGTAAAATGGGGCAAAACTCACTTCACGACCATCTCACTTAGCAACAGAAATGTTTGGCTCCATTATAAGTCGAGGAGTTCCTGTAATCCAGGCTGCTTGGTTCAACTGTTGTGTTTATGGGCCAGGATGTCACAGGAACCCAGGAAATTACCTCTGTTGAGTTAAACCTGGTTAGATTAAGCCCAGGTAAGTCCTGTTGGGCACTCTTAGCTGCAGCATAACCACAGTAAAACCATCTTTTTTTAATGACCCCGTAATCCCTTGCAGGAGTGGAGTCTGGTCATCTGAATGGAGCTGAGTGTTTCCTGGCCAGATGCCTTTCCTGTTGCCAGTGCAGAGGTCCCCCCCCCCCCCCAGATATATTCTCATTGTGCCCAGAGAGAGAGAGAGAGCATAACCACAGTGAAATGAATGCAATAAAGTAACCTTGGTTTGCAATTGGCAAATTCCACTTCTGAAATGCTTGGCAAGCCTGGTGGCTAGTTTTGAAGCCTGTAGCTGCCTCCACGATGGTTTGTTGACCCCAAATTTTTTCCCTTCTCCTTAGACGTTTTTTTTATTCCCCCTCTTCCTTTAGCCATTTGCAAACAGCAGCAGGAGGAATTCAGAAGTTTTAAACAAAATATGCCTTGTTGCTTTGCTCCAGCCTCTCCAACGTAAAGAAGAGAAGCGGGAGGGAGCATCTGGCAGGCAGCCCCTTGCCAAGTTTTTGATAAAAGTGAAATAAACTGGGAAGTCCTCAACTTGGAAAAAGAGAGAAAGGGGTGTGCACGCAAGTGTTTTTTGTGCAGGGTGGGTGACAATAATAAACTCCTGCCAGACCTTTCATTAAGAAGATGAAGGTGAAGAAGGTGAAGAAAAAGACAAAGACGACGACTGGATTATTTGAGCAATTTTTGTTTTAAATTATCAATATCCCAGTTCTAACTGGACTTACTTCTCAAGCCAGATGGGGCTCTGGCAAATTGAGGAAGTCTGCAGGCAATTATAGTTGGAACAACAACAACAACAATAATAATAATCTCGGCTGTTTAGCACAGAGTAGCCAAACTTGGCCACTTTAAGACTTGTGGACTTCAACTCCCAGAATTCCTCAGCCAACTCAGAGGTTGGAGACCTCTGTTTTGCTGGCTGAGGAATTCTGGGAATTGAAGTCCACAAATCTTAAAGTTGCCGTGGTTGGAGACCCCTGGTTTAGCAATACAGGTGATCCTTGACTTACGATGACAATTGAGCCCAGCATTTCAGCTGCTAGGCGAGACACAGCTTAAGTGAGGGTTTTGTTTTTGTTTTTTGCTTCATATGATGTCCTTTCTGGCCACAGATGTTAAGTGAGTCACTGCAGTTGTTCTGTTAGTAACACGGTTATTAAATGAATCCATTGATTTTGCTCGCCGGAACTGAGTTTCCTTAACATTAACTTGGAGTATAGATGTGCAGTGGGGGTTTAAGTCATAGTCCTTGACTTATGACCACCATCAAGCCTAAAATTTCTGTTGTTAAAGAGAGTTTCGGTTAAGTGACCATTGCTCCATTTTATGACATTTCTTACCATCATGGTTCAGTGAATCCCTGCCGTTGTTAAGTCAGTAATCTGGTTGTTAAGTGATTCTGGCTTCCTTCTTGAGTTTGCTTGTGAGGAGATAACAAAACCATCATAAGCATGAATCAGTTGCCAAACATCTGAATTTTGATCCCACAATCATGGAAAGCTGCAAAGTTCATAAGTGTGAATAACAGATGCAAGTCACAATTTTCACCGCCACTGTAACTATGAACAGTCACTAAATGAACTGTTGTAAGTTGAGGATTACCTGTACCAAGTACATTGTGTTTCTTTTCTGACTAAGGCTTACGGAGACACTAACAAAACATACCTTTTTTCTTTTTTTCAACAGCTGTGAATTTTAGTCATTTACAGCCCATAATGAGTCTCACACAGTTTGTAAATAGTCCCATGGAAGTCTGCCAAAGTCCTTTGGGATAACTCTGATCAGCACGCACTTTTATCTCCCTTGAAATGCTGCCAACGACTAAATGTCCTATTAGTTATATGAGGCCAAAACGGAACAAAAATTCTTCAGGTTTCAAACTGACCAGTTTGTTTCCTGCAAAAATTCCTATCCCTTTGCTCTTCCTTTATGCCTTATGGGAGGGGTCAATCACCTCCAAGCCTTACTCCGGAGTTGCCCCTTTTGTCTTAACTGTTCTTGCCTTCTGGCAGCTCTGTGCAGGCGTGCACTGGGAACAGGCTCCCACTATTCCTTTGCCTTGCTTCTGTCAGATTCTGGAGGCTTCGGAGTCAGCATACAACTCCCAGATGGTCCTGGCCCCATCTCTGTGTCGGGCGCAGGACCCTCGTCCAAGTCCTCCCCAAATTCCCAGACTGGCCCAGGGTCCTTCCCACTGACCGACTCTGCTGCCAATATACCACAACAGTTTCTCAGCATGGGTGCTTTTAAGCTGTATGGACCAACTCCCAGAATACATGGCTGGCTGGGGAATTCTGGGAGTTGAAGTCCACACAGCTTAAAGTCATCCAAGCTGAGAACTACTGGGGGAAAGTGCTAAGTCTAAACTTAAAAAAATAAACCCTTTTCTTCATTCTGAATCTTCCGTGCGGTCCATGAACCAAGCTAGATAAAAGTAATTGTTTTTAATCTCTGGGACAGAGATTAAACACATTTGATGCGGGACAAGACACCTTTGGTTGGAAAGGAAAAGAGAAACGTTTAAATCCAATTTTGCCCCCCAGCAGTTTTTGCGTCTGCCTCCACAATGGGGGTGTGGCTGCATTCTCCTGCTCCAAGCCTGTCTTGAATCTAAACTTTGGCAGCAAGTTTTTGAAAGGATTGCAAAACGCTTCCTGCCAGCAGCTTCCCAAAGGGAGAACCACGAAACACAGTCGGTTGAAACCTGATGAAACATCAACCAACTTGGTTGGTTGGGTTGGTTGCCCGTTAGACAGAGTGATAGACACAAGGATTTTGTAATTCCCCCAATGTCTTGCCAATCTCCAGTCCTGTAACAAAAAAAGCAAAAATAGCACATACAGGTAATCCTAAACTTACAACAATTCATTTAGTGACCATTCAAAGTTACAATGGCACTGAAAAAAATGAGTTAGGAGCATTTTTCACACTTAATGACCATTTAGCATCCTTGTGGTCACATGGAGAAAAATTGAAGGCTTGGCAGTGGTGAGATTCGGGTTTTCTCCCATGTAAAATTGGAAGTATCTAGGCGACGTTTCAATGAAGTCTCATTCATCATCTTCCGGTTTGTGTCTTCGGCTTTGTGCTTCTTGGAGTAAAGAAGACTCTGAGAAAGGAATTTACTCCGAGAAGCACAAAGCCGAAGACACAAGCCTGAAGATAATGAATGAGACTTCATCGAAACGTCGCCTAGATATATCAATACGCGGGGAGAAAACCGAAAACCAAAATCCACTGGTATACATACAATATAATCTGTTTTAAAGTTTTCGCGAGTATATTCTTATCATATTGCGATCATCTTCCTTCGGTATTATCCCACATCCAGATCTATATTTGCTTTTAAATTTTAAGCCAACGTTTCAGCCAGAAATCTCATTCCATCATCAGGCTTCGTGTATTAGTTATGTGTTCAGCTATCACAGCGTTGTTAAATTGAGGCTAGCCCACTGCTATCAAGGTGTTTTTACACAGCCTGATTGTTGAGCTTGCTTTTATACTTGGATTTTTTGATTGTTTCTGGTTCTTCTTCTCTGTCTGTTTGTGGCTTATTGACTTAGCAACACTCTTCCTTGTTGGGAGGCTCATGCAGCTTGCTATCATGTAAAAGCGACGCTGTATCTGTAGAAGCCAGTTTCATCTGACCTGGATGGGATTTTAGGCATCAGAGAGAGAGGTTGTTTGGCCCAGGTGTTTCCTGCTTGTGTGTAGATCTTCTGGTTTTGGAGTCGGGCTTCCAATATTACAGTCTGGGTGATCAATCTCTTCTTATTCATCTTTCCAGCGTCTTTTCAATCTCCAGGCTTCTCTGATTCATCTCTGGCTGCGTTTTCATCATGCGTATAAAAACCCATCCTGGGACAGCAGTAGGCTAGCCTCAAATATAAAGACTAACGCTTTAAGCCTACCCCAATACGAACTCAATACAGAAAGCCTGATGATGCAGATGAATTCTCTAAAAATTGCCCTACAACTTAAAAGCACTACAATGACGTGGGATAATACCCGAAGAAGGAACAGCCACACATTAGAGTACCCGCAAACCTTAAAAAAACCCAATATATATACATGCCCTTCACGCTTCTTCGTGTATTATCCCACGTCATTAGATTGCTTTTAAAGTATTTTAGCAACGGTTCAG
This sequence comes from Laticauda laticaudata, assembly GCA_004320025.1. Classification (NCBI taxonomy): domain Eukaryota; kingdom Metazoa; phylum Chordata; class Lepidosauria; order Squamata; family Elapidae; genus Laticauda; species Laticauda laticaudata. The sequence goes on from BHFT01043896.1 coordinate 35,320, forward strand.
GCAGAATCTCAGTGAATTAAGCTAAATATAACCCCGAACAAAGCTAATCACCACAATGTGTATACAGAAGCCTGATTATCCCAGATTGAATTCTCTGCAAACGATAAATGAAATGGCATCAACCAGAAAGGAAGCTAAACAGCCACATTCATAATATAAAAAAACAAATAACATATAATATATAGTATATATATATATCCATAACTTGGAATGAACGGTTGTACGTTTGAGCATCAAAACTATACCAGCGAACTGGATTTGACTGTCTTAGAGCAGTGCCGAAAGTGCGCGCACGCATGTGTGCCTGCACCCATAATGCAATGTGCTTGTGACCCCTCGTACCCCTGCACATGTGCACACACACTGCATGCCTGTATGCATGCATACATGACCCTGTGCCACGCACCTCTCCATGCACGCATCTCCCTCCCCCGTGCACGCGTGGCAGATACCCGACAATCTCGCTGGCGGGAGGCGTGCGCGCATATGCAATGGATTAGTTCTGGCTGACGGCTTGCGAGCCATTTTTGTGTGCCACTTCCAGATGTGTGCCCTAGGTTCACCATCACAGTCTTAGAGAAAGAAAATAATTGGGATTTATTGCAGTGAGTGAAAAAACTCAACCCAACATTGGCTAAACTGGGGGTTTGATCTCGCTGTCCAAACTTTTTTTTTTCCCTCCTCTCTATAGAGCCCTGCACAGCAGAACAACTAGACACAAGGAGTTTTTCCCCGAAAGCCATCCCTCTGCTAAACAAATAATTCCCTCCAAACTTTTCAACTATTTACAAAGTCCGCACTACTATTATTATTAATTTTCTCATCACTCCTTATCACCCATCCCCTCCCACTTGTGATTGTAGGACTGTAACTTTGTCACTTGTATCTTTACTGTTCTGTATGAAAATAGTAGACTCCTAATTCTCTATCCTGATTGGCTAAGAAAGCCAGTATAGGGATTGGTTCACTAGGAACCAATCCAAGAGGCCGCTTAAAGGCGGCAAGATTAAACTACTGTC